>VYZQ01024626.1:84961-110461 GCA_013400655.1 Mystacornis crossleyi
GCCGCTCGGCCCGGCCGCCAGCGCCGAGGGGCGGGGGCAGCGCCGCCGCACCGCCCGCAACGGCCCGGCCCTGCGGAGGGGCTGAGGAGGACGGGGAGGAAGGGGAGGAGGAAGGAGCAGCGAGGCTCCCTCGGCTGCGCTCCCTCCGCCTCCCGCGGGAGATGCGGCCCAGCGCTGGGGGCAGGGCCCCGCAGGCCGCGGGGCTGCCGAATCTCGCCGCGCTGCGCCGGCCCCACTGAGACGCTGCTGGCCGGGGACGCGCCCGGTTCAGATCGCGCTCTGTGAGGGGAGAGGGCGGCGCGCAGGCCTGGAGCGCCGGGCCAGACCGGGGCGTGGGGTGAGCAGGGTCAGGGTGCAGCGGGGCTCCCCGATCCTCCCCTCAGCCCTGCACCCCCAGGGCTGCCGGAGCCTCTGGAGACCTACCCCAGGTGGACGCCCTCCCCAGGGAAGTGCCCCAGCTTCCAGAGGGGGTGTCGCATCCCCCGTGGCCCCCGTCTGTCGACTCCCTTTGGGTTGCAGAGTGCAGAAGGAACGGCCTGGCCTCGCCGCGGGTTGTGTGTTATCTTGCGAGGGATTTAGGTCAGGACCGACAGGGCGATGGGGGAAATGGTGTGAAAGTTCCTGTGTTCTCTGCAGTGTGGTAGTGGAGAGACAGGTCACGCTATCCACTTTTTGTGTTAATAAAGTGGAAAAGCATTTCCAAGCTGACATAACCGGACTTTTAATTTATCAACCCTCCAAAACGTGTGTTGTAGCAGTGGCTGGAATGCAGCAGGTGCTGATGCACAAAACACTCATGCAAATAATCCCCTTGAATTCAGTGAGACTGTCAATGGTATAAAAGCTAAGTCTGTGCACAAGTGTTTACAGGATGAAGGCCAACATTATTTGTGAACTGGCTGCTCTGCTCCATCAAGAAAAAAACAGCACTGACACCTTACTTTTGTTGTAAAATCATCATAAAGTTTAAAATTTCAAGCAAAAAGATGAGCATGTAATACTTTGTAAGAAATAGCAGGTTTCTTTCAGGAGCTTCACGTGTGCTTTCTTAGGTTCGATTTTGAACCTCCAAACTGAATTTAGGATTACTGAAGAATTCAGTAGGTTTACACAATACTAATATTTTATAGAAACACTGGTACTACAGTGACATGTCTGTCAACACGAATATGTTTTGAAGATAAAAGAACAGTCTTTCATCTAAGCCAGGAGACCAGTTTCTTAATGCCACCACCTTTTGTACAGTATAGTTGTGTGATGAGCATGGCTGCCATGTCATGGAAATTAATGTCTACATACACCATGCAGGAAAGCACTGCATTTTATTATTCTAATCATAAACCTTAGGTTTGTGACACAAATATTCCTGCATTTGCTAAAATCACACCCTTAGAACGCACCAAAAGTGACATGCTGTTTATGAACTTCCGGACTACTTTCGTTGTTCAGTCTGAAAAAGCAAACATTTCTTCTTACCACAAATCAAATATGAAAGCAGTACTTTCAGACTGAAAAATACAATCAATGTTATTACTGTTATTATATAAGTGTTTGGACAGTCTGATTCTTTTATACCCATTTATAAACATTTTGCTTCATTATGTTTCATTTCACACTTTTAATGGTCTGAGTTTCTTTTTCCAAAGCTCATTTTTGTTCCGTTTTCCCGAAGAAAAGTCATTTAAGACAATACCCAACACTATGATGCAAGCAAACTAAGAACCTGATACAGTCATTGCATCTACATGGACTGATCTCTCTGTCCTTTACAAAATTGCAGTTTAGATGCAAATCAATTTACATTTATAGGACAAGAAGCCTGAATAGCTCAACAGAGCTAGGTAATGGGGAAAAAGTGTGTTATCTTGTCTTAGACTGGTTAGCTTAGTATAAACAACCTAACCAGCACTCACAATGTGTGTAAATTGTGATTTAAATTCAGTTAATTGAAAAAATCTAACCTGTCCTTCTGCCTAAAACTATGTTTAGTTGAGGAGGCTCATTGCTCAAGCTGGAGTAGCTGTGTATTCTACTTCCGCATTTGTTTTCTTAAAGAAAGTGAAAGTAGTTAATGTTTTAGTGTGCTAAAACCTCCGAAGGCACTAAAGAAGGTGTATTGTCAAGTATGTGTTCATATATTTGCTACTTTTAATCTTGAATCCATACCTTTTGCCACAAAGATGAGGCCTCTTTCCCACAGTTGTGCCTGCTTAATTAAAAAAGTGCCCTGAGCTCATTTAACGCAAGGGCTGCTAATTTGTGTGGACACTCCTAAACCATTTTGAACCCTGTGTGGTAGAGTTTTACCTCCTTGTTTGTCTACAAACAGATACGCATCTGTTATTTTTCATCTCATTTAATCAGTGGTCTCTTTCTTTTGACTGATTTCACAGGCTAGGCTGATACACATCCATCTGAAATCAGTGTAACAATGACTGTAGGAGTCAATCTGAAAACTTTTGTCTACAGCAGCACAGGTGAAGGAACAATAAAACATGACTACAGAAAACCTGTCCTGCGTGTGATTGTGTGTGCACACCCCTGCAGTCAACAATCCATGTGGTGCTGGTGGCACAGCCTTCTACCTAATGTTCCTGAGAGCTGGCCCCTGAATGTGAGTGTTCTGAAGCAGTTATGACACTTTGTCTACCAGCCATTTGGGCTTCACTGGCTAATGCTTCTGCTGATACCTACAGAGGGCTAAAAGCCTACAGCACTGTGCTGGAAAACTTGGGAAGAGGTCATCAAGAGAGTCAGGTGTGCTTAGAATCTCCAAATGCTTTATGTAGTTCAGTGTTCATTGGGAATTCTCTGCAGTTTTTCTGAAGCTTAGCTCCAGAGAGTTTGTGGCCCTGTGACTCAAAGTATCACCAAAAGATGTGGCCAATGCAGTCACAGAAGTGGGAGAAATTGCCCAGAGTATGTGTAGGGTACGGTTTGGCTGTTCCAAAGCATGAAATTAAATTAATTATAGTAAAACCACCATCCTTAATTATGAGTGCAGCCAGAACATGGTGAATAAGCAACCGTATAAGTAATCGTTAAATAAAACAAAAAAGTTAATTGGAACAAAGCAGGGGTCTTTCCTTTTTCCACCTACGTATTGTCACAGTATTCTTCAGGAAAAACAAACACAGTGCTATCACCTAGAGCAAGAGTTGGCAGCTTTTCAGCAGTGCTGAAGCAGGTTGTATTTTTCTTTCTCAGGTCAGGGATTAAGTCCCTTGGATGAAACAGCTTGAGTCAGAAGACACTGCCCTTTGATTGCAAGGTGCATTTGACCAGCTAAAACAATGAAATACCACTCTGGCAGAAGGCAGGGTTTCTGATTCCTGCTGGACTTACAACTGTGAGACTCATGAATTTGGAGCTGCAGCTTCTCCATGATGTCTTTCCTACTGAATGATGTTCAAAAGTTTCTCCGTTGCTTCCTTTGGAAGGTTGTAGGGTTACAGCACCGCTCTGCATTAATCTTTGCCCTAGAAGAATGTAGGCGGTGTTTTCATTAGTATAGCCTATTTGATTTTTTAAATATTTCTAAAACACAATGATAAAGGTGTGTCAAAGTGTACACCAAATCTAATACTAGAGATCTCACCACAAAGAGGTATTGACAACACTTTTTTTTTTCAAGAATAAAAGCACTAAGACCTCACATTTTCTTCCTGTATTTTCTCATAGTTCTTAACTATTACACTTAAATAGACCACAAAATACTTAGATTTGTGCAGATTTGGTTAGTTAGTTTGACTTGCAAGTTAGTCTCCTGTTGCTAATGTACTGAGGAAAGCTATGGGAAGGATCAACTATTTCCTTGGGACTGTCCTTATCTATCCTTTCACTCCTACAGGGAATTTCCAGGGATGGCTGCTGGCAAGGGAAGCCCTAGAAGTGCAGCTCAATTACTATTTTAGCGTTAAAATGCATCACAAGGTATCCACACAGATGGCTTCTCATCTGCTGGATTTGTAGTTTCCAGGAGGGAATATTGGGAGCAGAAGTATCTTTATCTCAGTCTTTCATATTTTTACTACCAGGAAACCCTTTCTCAGCCTTCTGCTCTAGTGCCTTCAGTGTCTGATTTAGTGCTAATTATAACAGAGTATCAGGGGGAAAAAAATACCAAGTTTAAAAAGAAGTCTGCCAATTCTGGAAAATAATATGACCCCAAAGAGGAGATAAAATGTAGCATTTTCCCAAAATAAGATGCTTCACATTGCTGTATAGCAACTAAGAGGTCTGCCAGAGTGCTAGTAAATGAGAGGATAAATCAAGAATTAAGAGATAGCAGTTTCAAGTGTTCCTTCAGACAAAAGAGAAGAATAATGATGCAGATGGAAGTATGTTTTCCGGAGGAGAGAAGCATTAGAGACACAAGCCAGTGCCAGAGTAGGTGCTGACGGACATTCCCGAACAACGTTATCCCCAAAGAGATGGGAGTTATGGCGGTGGTGAAAGAGAAACTCTTCTTATCTTAGTTCTCAAGATTGCAGTCAGCTGGTGTTCATTGGAGAGCTGCCTGGTCAGAAGCGCTATTTCTCTTTTGAAACAATTGAATCATGGAATCATAGAATTGCTTAGGTTGGAAAAGACCTTTAAGATCAGAAAGTCTAATTGTTAACCCCGTACTGCCAGGTTTGTCACCAACCTGTGTTCCCAAGTGCCATATCCCCACATTCTTTTAAACACTTTAATGGATGATAATACCATCATTTCCCTGGGCAGCCCATTCCAATGCCTGACCAAACTTTCAGTGAAGAAATTTCTTCTAACTCCCCACCTAAACTTCCCCTGTTGCAACTCAAGGCCTTTTCCACTTGTCCTGGTGCACGTTACTTGGGAGAAGAGACCAATCTTCGCCTGGTTACAAACTCCTTCCAGACAATTGTAGAGAGGAGTGAGGTCTCCCTTAAGCCTCCTTTCATCCTGGCTCAACAACCCCAGCTCCCTCAGCTGCCTCTCGTCAATCTTGTGCTCCAGACCCTTCACCAGCTCTGTTGCCCTTCTCTAGACACTCTCTGGAGCCTCAAGGTCCCTCTTGTAGTGAGGGGCCTAGAACTGAGTACAGGATTCAAGGTGTGTCCTCACCAGTGCCAAGTAAAAGGGGACAGTCACTGCCCTGGTCCTGCTGGCCCCACTATTGCTGCCACAGGCCAGGATGCCATTGGCCTTCTTGGCCACCTGGGCACACACTGGCTCATGTTCAGCCAGCTGTTGATCCAGAACCTTTTCTGATGACCAGTTTTCCAGCCACTCTGCCCCCAGCCTGTAGCATTGAGTGGGGTTGTTGTGACCAAGGTGCGGGACCCAGCACTTTGCCTTGTTGAACCTCATACAATTAGCCTTGGCCCATTGATCCAGCCGGTCCAGATGTCTCTGCAGAGGCTTTCTACCCTCCAGCAGAGCAACACTTCCACCCAACTTAGTGTCATCTCTAAACTTACTGAAAGTGCATTCAATTCCCTCCTTCAGACCATTACTAAAGATATTAAACAGAACTGGCCCCAGTACTGAGCCCTAGGGAACATCACTCGTGATCATGTCGAAAGACAGGCAATGTTTTATTTCAGGTGTTGGCGTCTACTTGGCATGACTTTTCCATGTGACTGTTGTAGATACGATGAATATGAACCACATAGAACATTCCCTCCATTAAGCTGCAATATCTATTGATAAAAATACAAACTTAAGTGTTTAGGATGGTCATAATTAAAAGTTAAGCTGGGAATAAAGACTTATTGCAACAGTTTTTTCAAAAATCATTGGCAAGTATAAAACCAACAGCCTGAGGAAAGCCATCACAGTATCTAAGGCAAAAGGATGATTCGTTTCCCTTATGACAGGTCTCATCTGGGGAAGGGAACAGCCTGGGGGGCTGGAAAGTGCTGAATTCTAGTTCTTGCTTTTTGACAGTTTTTCAAGATTGACAGTCAGGCCTATTTCCAAAAATGTGCTCTCTCCTAAATAAGTGTTAATGAGCACAACAAATCTAGCTACACCAGCTGACGATAGTCTGCCATCCCACCAGAAGCCAGAGGACTCCAGTATCACTGTCCTGCTGGGCAGCACGATGAGACTGTGGCCCCTGCCCTGTTCAAGCATGTTGTGAGCATGAAGCTACAGAAGACTCCAAGAGTGCTGCCTGGGCAGCCCAAGTTAGCCAACTCATTTCTTTATCAGGAGATTGGTCGTACTTGGGGAAGAGTTCCTGAGCTCCCCAGTGGTGCTCTTAACTACCCATGTCTCATGCTGGCCCTGCAGCCGGCAGATAGTTTCACATGTGGACAGACCCAGGGTACTTGTGTGCAGAAGTATTTGTCTGGGCTTTGCACTTGCTTGAAAAGGAGAGTCAGCTGTTCAGCTACTTTGAAAGCTTTGCTGGGATGCTGATCATCACACTGGATGACTCTGAACATCAGCAGAGAGTGTGGTGTATCTGTGTTCATCTCAGTGAAGGCTGAAACCCAGATCATAAGTCCAGAGCTATTGCTTACCTCCTTGGCCCATTCAAGCAGCAACATGTTGCTAGGCCAGTGAGAGAGGGAACTTCCTGCATCAAAGCTGATCTCTGTCTGCAGCCAGCACACTGAATTGTATTTCCTTTCTATTCTGGCTTACAATAAATCCAAACCCTTACATTTCTGGGAAATTCCAGTAGCCGTTACCATCGCAGGGCTGCAACTGAGCCTTTCCAGCTGAGCAACAGCACTGTGTCTTGGATTATAGTGTTTTCTAATGGAGCAACAACAGCTACTTTTGACCTCTCTTTCACCTTCGTTAGACTGCCCAACAAGATATATAAATATGTGCACATCCTGTCTCAGAACCCTCCAAAAGTTTCCTTGATCTGAGTTTTGCTGTAGCTGATCGGGTGCTGGTTTATTACAAAACTGTCCCAGACACTTTGGATACCATCATGGTTCCCTACTCCCATTCAGGACCATAAATTCAGATTTTTTTTTTTACCATCAAGTCAAGCGATTTGTGAAGTCTCATGATGCAGAAATTCAGCTGTAAATATTGCATGCACAAATATTTGAACCTCTCCCACTTCTTCCCACTCCAATCCTGCTCTTCATTTTCAGTACTCTTAGTGGAAGAACTGCTCACATCTGAGAGCAACAGAGTTGCTCTGCACATGGAGATCAACTGACCAAGGTAGTTTGCTGCTTGCTCAGTCAGACGTGTCTCAGCAGAAATAAGCAGAATTTTAAATTCAGCGGCTTGCCATGCTCTCATCATGTCCAGCAGAGCCCAGGGTTCCTGTTGCAGCCATGCTCCTTGCCTAGCTCTGCTTCCTGCTTGGGTTGGCACTAAAGAAAGTGGCAGCATCTTCAGAGACGAAAATTAAGATAATATTTTTTTCTCTTTCTCCATCTTTCTCTCCTCCTCTCCTTCTCTTTCTGTCTCTCTCTCAATTTATCTCTTCCTCTCATCTTGCTGTCTTTTTGAGATCACATGCGCAGTGATATAAATATTCTTGCAGTAAGCAGAAAATCCTTCTAGTACAAGAGACTAACTTCACTCCAGCTGTGGCTCCTATGCAAATAAACTGCTGTGCCTGTTCAGGACCCTTACAGATTTTCGTACAGGCCTGAAACACACAGTTCATATTGTACAAAACTTCAGATTACGATATCTGCATCCAGGATGTTTCCTATTTCATTATGGATTGTGAGAGCTAGAAATAGAAATATTAAAGCCTCGTTTCTGCAGCACTTCCTCAGGCAGAAGCTGTGGCAAGTGGTGCATGGGTGGGCATAGGGACAGGTACACATGCATGCCCTTCTAACTCAGCAATGGAGTAACACTGGTTCCCACTGGTACCTGAAAAGATACTGTATCACTGTACTGGCAGGAGTCGTGTATCTCATATACACAAATATATTTTATTTTTTATATTTTCTTTTGATGTTAAGTCAGATGAATTTGAAAGCTAGGGATTCATCTCACCACCTTTGGCCATCTGAGGAGGAGGTGCCTGATCCAAGTTATTCATCCAGTCTTTCTGCAAGTCAGGGGCTGAGAGGGGAATTTTTATTCCTTCTGCTGCCTCCTGAGGGTAGGTGTCCCTGCTGGGGCCTGGCATAGGCGAGATGTGTGGCACTTGAGTGGCTGGTGCTAGCTGGGAGAAATTGTGCAGTCTGTTTCCTCAGATGAAAAGCCTAAATATTACTTGTACCGCATATTCAGGAGGCGTTTCCTAAAAAATAAGTTTGTGCACAAATACAAAAGTCTGCTGCTCAGGGCCTGTGTTGGAACCCTGGATTCTGAGAATTTGGACCAGATAAAATGGAAAAAAGAAAAAATCAACAGGCCTGTGTTTGGAAAGCATGCACAAGGATCTCTCTCTTGTACACTGTATGGTAAAATATATGGTGAAATATTATGTTGGCATAAGAAAATCAGAAATATTCTCTTGATTGCAAGATTTAATTTAGTAGAAAGATCCTAGATATAAAATAATGTAACCCTAATGTATATTTCTAAATAAAATTTCAAAAGGACCCTGCCTTTTTCAAGGCTGGAAAAATCAACTGCAGGAAAACATTTTCTTAACATGAAATTGTTATTAATTTCTTAAAATGTAGGCATCAACTCTAACATCCTCTGTTTTCATATTGACTAAGTTATGTCTGGTTTTTTAGTATGAAGGCATATTTATGTTAAATTACAAGCTCCAAAGATCAATGTTCTGTGGTATAAATACATAGCAGGGCAAATCTTTCCTAAGTGCTTACTGTCAAAACAGACAACAAAGAAATGGAGGAGATGATGAAAAAGAACTGAAGTGGCTTGCTAAAAGTCATGTAACAGGATCCTCTCCCAAGCTCCAGTGAGGGGGTAAAGCTGCTGACTGGGACTTCAGATGGACTAGATAACCCTACAGTAACCTTGGCCCTTCCAGTTCAAATGTTCCCTTGGGAGAAAAACAGTATGATGAGTCACGGTTATATTCAAACATGGAATATCATGAGCAAGAATTTTATTATTTTTAGTATTGTTAGAATGGCAAAACATTTTGTGATGAATAGTTCCTTGTTAGCAGTCTATGCTAGCACCCAAGTAAACTATTAGTCAAAGGCTGATGAGTATGGGGGTCTAAGTGTGCAAATATGAGATAATCTGAGGTATCGTCAGTGGACCAGATATATTCTGACCCTGTGCCAACTTCCCCACTCAGCCTCCAGTGTTTCTTTATTGAGGACATTTACAGGTATTTCTCATGCTCAGCCAGTAAAAAGATAGTTGGGATACTCTGAGCCCTGAAACCAATTGAGATTTGGTCAGAAAATAAATCTGACTTCGTAAGTTCCAATATTGGTTCTCAAAGACTGTGGTCTTTCTTCTGTTGGTTCATATTTGCTTAGAAAAATGTAAGTGGAATAATTTTGTGGTAGCAGACCTTGTGCCAAATCAAGAGCCCAGCTTCATGCCAGACCATGTACTGTCCATCCTTCAGCAGCTGACATAAAATCAGGAAAAGGTTTGAACTAGCTCTGTGTGGGTCAGCAAGCCCATTCTGGGGTGGACCAGAGTGTGCAGTGATCCAGCAGTGTATAGATCTGGCATGAGCCATCATGACATCACAGCCTGAGGGTAGATAGCCGTATCTTGGGTTAGGCTTTTTTTCTGCAGCTTGTCACATTGCAAACTGACAAAAAGCTGCTTAGCCCAAGAACCCTAATAATTAGATCTCCGTGCTCAGCTAACAAAGTTGTGTTGTTTTCAGGGAGGATGAGCTGTGGGAGAGGCCTCACATCTGTCTGAAAAACATCAACTGGACCTACCCTGAGAGCACTGCCTGTGCATTGCTCTGCTGTGTAGGGAAGCACTAGGAAGTTTGGCCTTTGTGCTTCTTCCCCCTTTTCTTGGGTGAAGTGCGTGAGTCAGCCATCATCACAGCCTTTGGGGTACTTGAGATGGCATTGCTCTCTTCTCTGGTGCAGATGGGGGTTTCACTGTCCCATCAACCATTGAAGCAGTGTCTGTAGCCATCACTTCTAGTTGTCGAACCAACAGAGCAATGAAAGGGAGTGCAGTGTAGGACACTCATTGTTGAAATCGTCTGGGTCTGAGCTGAAACGGAAACACAGATTTCTAGGCATTAACCTCTGCTGGCTTCTCTCTCCATGGGTGAATTCACATTTACATAAGAAGTTTATAGACACCCTTGCAATTCCAATAGGCCTTTATAAGCAGGATTTGGGGAGACAAGATTCAACATTATTATTGGTATTATTATTGCTATTATCATTGTTATAGTTGCTAATCACCTGTTGAAGGTTTAACTGAGCCCAGGTTGCAGTGTGTTAGGTCAGAACCTGCCCTGAAAAGTTCCCTGAACAGCATCCAGCTGCTGTGGAGACAGGGTTATCAGTTTTCAGCAAAGCCTGGGGCAGATCACTTGAGCCCTGCCCCCGGAAGCAGCCTGTCCTCTCTGTGTTTCTCCAGATGGTTGCTCTGTTGCAAGTGTCCATCCTCAACTTTTCCATCCATTATCTGTTGCCATTATAAATAAAGAAATGCATGATTCGATGAAATTTTCAGTAGTTATCTGGAAGTAAGTATCTTAAGTCTAGTGTCAAGTGACTTCTGTGTCGTGACCTCACAGTAGTTTCTGTAGAAGATGTTCCTGATGCTATAGATAGAAATGAAGTTGGAGGAAGGAATTAATCCTAGTATAAAAATGTTTTAAATAATCCTAAATAATTTTTTACCACCACTGAGCATTTTCATAAGTTTAATCACATCTAATGCTTTAAAGAATTTATCATTTGTAGCATATAATTAAAATCCCCGTGATATAATATAACAATAATTTGTACAAAATAATCTGGAAAAGTGCAAACAATGATGTTTTTGTTTACAATGTTATCAAATATTTTACATGTTATGGCGGTTTGGGGAAAAGAAAAGCTATTGAATTAGTTTAGAATAATTCCTCATCTGTATTCTCCAAACCAGACAAACAGTCTTTCACTTCTTTGTGAGAGCATTGAGGCTTTACCCACCCACAGCAAGGAAAATAACTAAGAATTGTGTTTTAAGGGCTGTGTCACATGCATGTGTGTCGTGTGTGTGAATACTGTACTGTTACAGTTCTCTGGAGAAAAACAGAGAATTTGTGGATCCTACTTTCTAAACCCAACTCCTGGGATGGAAATAAAAGCTCACTAGTCATCCCTGCTGCTGCATATCGCATGACTTTCTTTTCCTTTTGGGTTTCTTGATGATGAGATGCTTGGTTCTATTCATACAAACATTCCCTCTCTGAAATTCTGATATAACAATTAACTGGAAAAATTTCTTAAATCAAAATATTTTTTCAATGCATTCTGATTTCTCTTGTCTGCAAGATACAGCTGGCATTTGCACTCATTGGCCAACAGACATGCTTCCCAAATCCAAGTTCTTGTTTATTTTAGACTGTGAACTTTTCCAGATGGGATATACCCTGATTATTGTATGTCAGTGGTGGAAGTATTGAAACACTACTTCTACACCAAACCAAAATTGCCAGAGAAATGAAATTCACTTCACATACAGAAGGAATCAAAATGCCATAACACAACAAAAATGTCAGAGATACTCACCTCCCTACATCAGTTCTCCTGTAGATACATTGCTATTTTGTTTATAGCTTACATATAAAAATATTTTCCTGTTCACCTTCTCAAAGGAGTGACCTGCAGTGATTTTCTTTACATACCTTATAATAGAAACACTTTTCATCCATTGGAACTCTCTAAATTGTATATTCAACATGGAATTATTTTAAGTCTACCTTTCAAAATGAAATTCTGATCTTGCATGAAATGCCTGAAGAGTGTCATAAGCTAAGACAGAAGTCCATGCTGGACATCCACTGCATGTCTAGGTGCTGTGTGCCAGCACTGATCTGTGTAGTTGCCAGCCTCTCCTGGGCTGGGTAACCCACAGCACTGCCTCTGCCATTGGTCCCTTCAGGCCACTCTCTGCATCCCTGTGTCAGTGTAGACAGTAAAGGTCTATAATATATAGATCTCTATATCATGATCTACTAACTGTATGTGGCATGCTCCCATACAGCTGTGGTGAACATCACTGAGGTGATAACCACTGAATACACCCTATTAGTTTAGTTTGTGTTGCCCCAGAATCCTAATCCTGCGGAAACACTAATTCTGAATTAAATACGTTCAAGTGAATTTCATTTTAAACAGCATAAGAAATTTAGCATATAAATCTCTCCTTGATTTCCCTACTGCATTTTAATGTTCTTTGGTCGATAAATTTTTATTGTTCATGACACCATTCATTATACCTCCTCCCCCTTCTTCTGGGATTCACTTCTGGGTTACTCTCTTCATCTCATCAGGGACTCTTTCTTTCTCTCTCCCTCTGGCCTTTGACGATTTCTTCAGCTCCATTTGGCTCATCAGTGGAAAAGGGCATTCTTGCCCATAAACCTCTGTCTTTTAGATTGTTCTCAATGTCTCAAATTTTGGCAAACACTTTGCTAGCCTGGATACTTGCTCAGACCTTTGTTTTGTGTTCCCTGCTTGGTTTAGTTCTGCACTCTACACTTGCCTCCATCCAGCACTTTCTTTAGCATCCCTCCTCTCTTCTCAGTGTGAAGTCTTATTGACCTTTTTAGCTCCTCTTTACTCTTTTGCATGACAGGATTCTTATAAGCCTTTAGCTATGATGCTGCTCTCAGAGGCAAGGTATTGTGCACAGATTTCTTCAGTGCCATCAGAGCACACTGATACATCAGGGATTGTACTGGTCCCCCACCATGCCAAAACAAGCTTTTGCATCTGGGAACCCCACCTTGGTGGCAACTGCTTCTTTCCAACAATGACACATCATGGAGGATCACCTTTATGGCTAAGGATGTAGTGACCATGACTATTGATCATGAAATCTCTCAATGTGGATGGCCGGAGTGCAGTTTCAGGCCCACCAGGATGCTGCCTGTCATATGCTTTGGCTCTCTCCAGCCTTGGCCTTGCTTACAGTCATGCTTTGGTGTCATATATGAAGTTTGCGTCATAGAAGTGAGAAGGATTGCAGATAAAAAAGTGCTTGGATTAGAAAAAAGTCTGGCATTGCTATTAGCAGCTACACACACGTGAGTCTGGTGACCCAGGACGTGCAATACTTAGAGGAGCACAATCCTCTGCAAATTATGCCCCTCTTTAGCCACTCCTCTTGCAAAAGGAGACTGGAAAAAGAATAAAAAAAGATGGAATCCACAGTAGTTATCTCCTTTACACTTTGCTGCTTACATCTTTCTGTCTGAAAGAACTGTGACAGGAGGATTGGGTCTGAATAACTGCAGCCTTGCTCAATAACATAGCATTTTTTTCCTGGAAATGCATTTTATGCACCTCAACTTCAAACCCTAGTGACCCTCCTAGTCAGATGGAAATAAGGCATTCATGTCTAAAAGGTAGATAAAAGCTTTTGCTTTCCTGAAACATCCTTCTAATTATGAACAAACTGGATGACATTTTTCCTTGAAAGATGCATTTATGTAGATATTTTGGTTTGAAAGAAGAAAAATGTTCAAAAACCTGATCAAAATTCAGATGCCAATCATGCTAGTCATCTTCTAGTGTGAAGAATTCAAACAGGATTTCTAATCTGATGACTCTGAAATGCAAAAAATCTGACAGCCTAAAAATCCTCCAACAGACAAAACCCCTGCCCAAACCTTCCTTGCAAATAATTGTTTCCTCTTTGTTCATTTAAAAACTCAATCCAACAGTTTCTCACATGCAGCCATTAAACTCTTATTTAAAATTTTTGGGATAATTTACTTCTGGCCTGGAGTGACACAAACATGGTCCTCTGTCCGTGTGGCCCACCCGTTATTAACCTCAGTCTAAAATCTTTAGCCAAGCGCACTGGCACCAAGAGCTCACAGGTGCAATGCTGCTAACCCCTGTGCTGCTGCTCCTGGGATAAAGTCAGCCAGATCCCTGGCACGGCTGTGCTGCTTTTCATCTGCTCATGTGGCATCCAGCCCACTGGCAAGGGCTTGTGCCAGCCTTAGCCACCAACCAGTGCCCTGATGTGGCCATAGATAGCTCCGTCCCCATCGCAGGCACCGCTGCGTCCAGGCAGCCGGGCCATGGGGCTGTTTGAGCACGCAGGCATCGCAGGGTACCAGGTAGCCCACAACAAACAGTAGCTTTTGGGGTTACAAAAGCCTTCGCTCGCTCCCCTGGATTTCTTTCCTGCAGTGTTACCTAGCTGGTGGCTATTGAGCCTTGAAGGAAGCTGGGGACAGCTGGACAGCTGTTGAGAGGGCATTGGTCCCAGCTCTGCAGGTGGTGGCCAGCAGAGCCAGGGCTGTATCCCACTGGAATGCCAATGCCCGTTGCCACCACAGGGCAACATGGCAAGCTGGTATGTTACGCTGCTTCCTTAGGAACCTGGCAGTGTGAAATACAGAAAGCATTTGCTAGATTGATCCTTTGAAAGCAGCAGGAATCTTTGAGATGGTATAGGTAGAAAAAAACACTATTACTGTGTGCAAAGTTGGTTTTATAAAAGAGAAAGCTGTTGTTGTAGCCTTGCACTACATGAAAAACCTGAAAAAGGCCATAAGGTCTTGCCCACCATTTTGCATCCTGCGGCTGTTCAGGCCTATCTCTTCGGAAACATAAAAATACAGTAGTAAATGCCTCACTGTGCCCCTCGTCTAACAGAAAACAAGTTCCTCAACAACTAAATACCTTCTAGCAAGATACAGAAAATTCATATGTAAGAGTGTAAGTGTACTGGAAGATGCATAAGATGTATCTATATATATTTTCAGGCATTCAGTAAAACTTTTAAGAGCAGTCCAAGTCATCCAGACTTACGCATTTTACATTGATGGGCAATCAACATAAGTGCCCATGTTTGTCTTCTGAAATGTCTTTGTCCTGTGTTGTCAGTACTTGGAAATAACTTGCAAAATACAGATTGAGAATGTTAGATTGGTTTTTGATTGGTTCAGAGACAGAATAATGGCCAACTTGTCAGATAACTTATTTGCAATGAATAATTTAGTCTTAATCAGCTAAAGTTTTATTACCTTCTATCTTTCACTACCCAATCTCACTTAGCATATGGGGAATCAAGATGAATTCATCCTTCTGATTAGAAAATCAAAAGCCTTTATATGCATATTGGTTGATGGCAGGTCTCATAAAAGCACATCACTAAACTGCTGATGTTTCAGAAATTCTGTCTCATACAGTGCAACTCATTGATTATGCGAGGTGTTTTTAATCATGAGAATAAACTCTGCAAGGATGCCTGATGCCAGCACAGCAGCACCTCTGTCATGCACTTTGACTCCAGCCATCTTTTAGACATCAGTGGTCATTGCTCTGTGACACCCAGGATGGGGCTTGGAGTGACAAGGCAAAGGTCACATGGCATCTTATGGCAGGCTCTCATTTTTCAGATGCCCTCAATGGGTTTGGGGCCTTTTGAAACAAAAAGATTTAAGATCTTCAGGGGAATATGATCCACTTCTGGTAAGATATGCAGAAGCAAAAATGTTTTCTGGTATTTTACTACTAGAAATACCAGCTTTTAGAGAAGCATCTTTCCTTTAACAGTGTGCCACTGTATCTTCTGGTGTTTTCTGGGTAGCCAGACTAGAGAGGGTGGGGCAATTGTTAAAAACTTTAGCATGGGAAACAAAACACCCACTTAAATTAAAAACTAATTAAATTAAAATTAATTTGTTTTTAAAAATGAAATTAAATTAAATATTAGATTTTAAAGTAAAATAAACCAAAAAAAATTAAAAAGTAAAACTCAAAACCTTTATCTAAATGGAAACAAAGTGAGGGGTTGTTTACTGCATTACGTTCCGCCCAGAAAGAATTGATATTATTTAGGAGTAGCTTCTTTGGGGCAGGTTCTGCTTCCTGTAATGGCCCAACCTTAATTTCCTGTTTACTTTGTGAATGAACTGATTCTTCCTTGTAGTAATGTTTTTAATAGATTAAAATTAAAAAAAAAAAAAAAAAAGAAAAAAGAAAAGAACATGTTACCCAATTTTGTCAGTCTGGAAGTCNACTGCAGGAGATGCTTATGTATTCCATAATTAAGAGACAGGAAAGCTGGCGTTTTATGGCAGTGCTGTCGTCTCTTGGAAGCAGACAGATAATGCCTGATGAGATGGACATGTACAGCTCAGGCCATGGAGAAGACAATGAGAAATGATGCAGCAGCTCTGAGAACATTTCTGAAGATATTTGGCAGAAGACCCAGATTTAATAGAGGAGCAAGGAAGAAGCAGAATCATATATATAGGCATGCAGTCAATTTTGCACTAGCATGCACCACGAAAATTAAGAGTAGCCATTACAGATCCAACACCTACCCCTAACCTGTTTGCAGCAGAGGCTGATATAAAATATTTAGGGAAGTGTGTAAAAACAGGGCATAAAATCTGTGATATTTCTTCTCAAGGACTGACTAGGCCCCTACTAATTTGTAGCTAAGCATCTCCCAGGTCCCTAATGGGACATCTTCCCATTTTTCTGTGCAGCCAGATACTGAACGTTAAATTTGGACAATATTTTTCAGCATTCCTTTTTGTATAAGGCTGGGATATAAACCAAATATTCACTTCTTTGAGAGAAATTGCGGGGGGTTTTGCTTGCTTTTATTTTTAGTAAATGAAATATCAGGTATCTTAAGCAGGTACATAATTAATAATTGTAGTAAGTGTGTAATAAGTGTATAATTAGGAGTTAGCATACGTGGATTTTAAGAGCTACTAAAAGTAGATTTCAGAGAAAAAACTTACGTTAAAAAAAAAAAAGAAAAAAGAAAAGGACATGTTACCCAATTTTGTCCAGCTGTGAGTCATAGTTCGATATCCTTAGTATAAAGTGTATATGAGCATGATTGATCCTTATCCTGATAGTGGCCACAGTGTACTGAAAATTCTGTCCTGGTTTTTCATTTCTTGAAAACCTGAGCAGGTGTTCATCCTTATAAAAAACAAACAACAAAAAAAAAGAAGAGTACAAAGTACTTCAGATGTCAAACTCCAGAGTAACAGCTGAGCAGTCTCCATGATATTTTTGCCTCATAGTGATGGCATCTTTAGCTTTCACTGTCGCAAGGAACCACAGGTAAGGTGAGGTCACTGCCAGCTTATATGGGAGACCTAAATTGCTAGAGCAGAGGTTGGGAGTAGCAATGCTGGTGACTCATTGTGTGTGACACATTTCCTTCTGAGTCACGTAGAATCAATGCGCTGTCAGGATCCTGGGAGGCATCAACAGGGGCTGTCTCCGTCTCCTGAAACCAACAAAAAAGTCACTTGTTGACAGTGAGGTTTTTCAGCACTCACTGGCTGGCCAGGAGAGAAAACAGAGGGGAATTGCAAAATTTGTCTCTAACAGGAGCACCCCTCTCAGAACAGACTGTCTTTATTCTCTGTACCATGCTTAGGGCCCCATAGGTCTCTGGTGTCGGCAGCTCACGGCAGGGTCTTGTAGTCAACACCCATTGTGCAGTAACTTGGGGTTATGCAGTAGGCACCTTCCACCAGGATTAAATCCTGGCATCTGCTGAATTTTGCTCTGAGTTTTTTGCAGTATTGAAGCTCTGACATCTAGTTATGTTATGTCATAGATTTTAGACAGAGCTACTTCAGTGAAATATTTAATAATGGGAAGGACAGTGTAGTTCACGAACAAAAAGAGGCTGTAACTCAGACCTCTATACACAAGAAGAATCTTCCCAGGTCTAAGAAAATAAAATTCCATAGTACACTTCTTTGATGATACAGGCACTTAAACGGATATTTACTGGTCATGAACTCAAAATAATCAATGATGCACAAAAAAATATATCTTAAACTAATATTTAAAGCAAATTTTGTCAGGTAACAAAGAATCAGTGTTTTAGTAAATACCTATCATAGTAGTGTTTTAAGCGTGATGTTCCAAAATCCAATACAAGCAAGTGCTTGTAGAAAGAGGGAATATTTTTGTTAAACCATCTCCAAAAACTAGTAGAAACTTTTGAGCACACAGTACCTCCATCAGGCAAAAAAAGGTCAAAAACCCAAGGCTAGAAATATGTTTTTCTGATGTAATGTTGTTAGACTGAGATAAGAACTGTTTGTCTGTCAGTATGTTCATTTAGTTCAGCTCTGTCAGCTAATTTAATAAATGTGTTATGCCTACCTACACACTTCCTAGTAAGAAGTGAAATGGAAGCCATCACACATCTCATTGTTTACATTATTTTAAGGGCAATAAAACAAGATCACATTACTTACACTAGTAAACTTGGCTTTCTTGACATTCTTTAACTATGTCATGATGTCTTCATGATAAAATCCACTGTACTATATTTAAAATGAAAATAAACACAAGCACCCTGTCTGCAGAATTAAGCAGGAATTTGATGGTGCTTAGACAATGCTTTGTTTTGTAGGTAGATAGGTGACAATGAGAACATGAACTGTGAGCTCTGTACTTTAAACTTACAACTTAAGTAGTGAAAATAAATAGAAGTACATCAGGTCGTGCAGTTTCCTTATGTGAAAGATTTTTTTTGCATTTTAAAGGTATATTACTTCACATTATTATGTGTCTGGACTCAGCAGATCAGGGTCCAGGAAGAATTCCAGAAAAAGCAGACAGTTTTAGCAATCCAGCGGAGATGTTCTGGTACACTGAGCTAGCAATCAACATTAAAAAAAATTAAATTTTGACATGATGAAATCTTATTTCAGACTTTTATTTCGTCTTTTACTTTGTTTTAATTGAAGCACTCCTACAAAATATTTATATATTAATGACAGAACACAGTTCAGTCAAAATGCTTTTGAACAGCTTTCACAGGCTATGTAAAAAAAAATATTGCAGAAATCAGTTATTTCAATATGAGCAACAGCTTGCCTTTTTATTCAGTAATTGAGAAACACAAATAAGCTGCACACAATATAACCTGAAACTGTGACATGATTCCCTACTGTATTACCTTTGAAGTATTCAGTAAATTATTACCTCTTTTTTTTCAGTAAGATGAAAGAAAAAACTTTTCCAAAATGGGAAATCCCCTGTAGGCGGCAATTTGGAATTCATTCACTCCTTAAGTAATTGCTTTCAAATTCTGGAGACTCAGTTTCAGTAACAATTCATGCCCCGCACTTGCAAATAGGACTTGATGATGCTGAGATGCATCACTGAGTAAACAGACTGATGTGTCAAACCCACAAGAAGATATTTTGCAGATGCCATTTATTCCTGGTAGTGGTCAGTGAAGCAAACACCACAGTAAATCACCAGATACATGCTGCAGTGATGACTGAGTTGCAGTGCGTGGCAATCATACGGTATTTGGGTATCTCCTCAGTAGCAGTGGATGGGCCCTCTAGTGGCCCTCTCGGTATTTCACTGGCCACCAGAGATGCCACCCGTGTGCTGAGATGGGCTTCTAGCAGTAAACTGGGCCAGGGGAAGCAAATCTGCTTCCTTCTTGTTACCTGGTACAAATACAGGGAGCAAGGTGTTCCTGATGCTTCTCTTAACGTCCCTCCTAGCAGCCCAGAGAGGGATGCTGCCGTGCCCCATTGCAGCTGCCGCTGTCCTCTGTGGGTTTCCAGGTCTTTCAGTAGCTGAGGGCATGTTCCTCTTCAAATTATGGTGGACATCCGTGCTGAGCAGGCATCCAGGTGGCCTCACTGCCTCCTTTCACACTGCTTTCCCTCCCCAGAGGAAGGTAGGAGGGACACACATTGGTGATAGCAGGAGATGAGGCAGGAGGTACAAGAGAAAACCAGGGGTGGCTTTTGGGCTTTCCAGCTCAGTTCTAAGTTTCAGGTCACATGGCCACTGCCTTTAGCTTCTGAATCACGGCACCTGCCTCAAAACGACTCATTTGTCTGTCCTTAATCATTTCTGACCAAATGATTAGCTCTTTTTCATGTTCCTTGGGCATCTTGGAACCAGAAACAGCCTGAATACTTTTCCCCATGTGTGTAAAACAATTTCTGAGACTCCCCACCCAGTCGTCTATAAATAATCCTGGTCCTCTATGATTACCATGTTATAGTGGGAAGTATTAGTGAGATAATTTCAGGCATCCTGCCAGCTCTTAACAGTCGTTTGCATCCCACCACGCGGATCTCTTCTACTACCTCCTCATGAAAGTTACCACTACAAAGCAAGTCCTTGTTCTGCTACTGCTATGACAGCACATGTTAAGGCATGGGAATGACAAATACACACACCTTATCATGCATCACTTGAAAAACATAGCCAAATTTGGCTGTCCCTGGCACAATAGTGAGGCACCAAAGCTTGGTGACAACACCTAGGTGATATCATGGAAAACCTTTAATGAGCCCATGTTCAGGGCATCAGAGAAGGTTCAGCAAAGATGAAGCAGAGCTTAAAAGTAGGAAAATGGAAAATTTCATCTGTCTTGTCAGATTTAAGGGTCTATTTGCCAAGTGAGAACATGGAGCATGGCTGACTGAGTGGCAGCGTGACATCCTGGGAGGACAGCAGAGAAAATTCATGGACACTGCCCTCCCTGCTTGCTGCTGCCTGACCCCACTATATACAGGTGCTTGTGCTGAGTGGAAGGCACCATACCATGGACAAAATGTCAATCCCCATCTGGTCTAGGATATCCTCCCTGGTCCTCAAAGAGAAAAAAAACATCCACAGTTAAGCACTTGCATGACACAGAGAAAGTCAAACTCTATGTTGCCTCTATAGCTCTGCACACCAACTTTTTTCTCTGTTAAGGTTTGTAAAAGTGGACACTAAAAGCACTTCATGGTAACACACACAGCATTTCCAGCAAATATATATATATAGCTAAGCTATTTGCCTTCCCACTATTTTCACTTTATTTTTTTTCTACCTTTTTAAAATGGAATTTGAAAGAAAATAGAGGTGTATATTCCCCCTCCTCTCCAATTTAAGTCCTTTCTTTTTCTAGTAAAAATTTATGCAATCATAATTTGACCAACCTTTTAATGTTTTTGAAGTACTTCCTGAGGACAATAGCAATTCTACTGCTGTAATGTAGTTTAAAGTAGTTCATCCCACAAACAAAACAAAATAGTCACCAATGTTAATGCATTGTAACAGATATGACATAGTGATGTGTTTTCCTGAAAATTTGAAAGACGTTTAAAATACCAGATCTCCCTTTTCAGCTGTGTTGTTAGTATTTTGTAAACTATAGAAAATTACTTGACTAAGGCACATAAGCAAGTTTAAAAATCCAGAGTATCAGTCAAGGGATTTTACTTGATCATGTCTTGCTTAGCTTCAAAATGATTTTCTCCTTCAGTGGACTTTGTGGAAGCAAGAGCTTTATGGTGCATATCTGTATCTGCATTTTGAATTTCACACTAAACACTGCAATTATACTGTGATATTAATATTCATAATCTGCTCTCTCCATGGTGAACATGCTCATCTTAAAGTAAACTTTACTAATAAGTGGCCTGATAAAATTCATGTACAGGAGAATAGGCTCTTTAGGGGGTCTGGAGAAGTATGTGATTGAGTGCACCTGATGGGATTATATCAAAACCAATACAGGCCTAGGAAATTTTCTGCTGGATTTCATTGTAGAAGAAAGCGATGGAACAAAGATGAAGGTCAGATGAATGGGGAGACTAAAAGTGTGGGATCTAACCAAATAACCTTTGCAGCTGTAAAGGCAGAAGTGACTCAGATTTTGCCTGCAGAAATCTGGGCAGAAAATCCATATTCATAGAATTACTCTGACTGATGAATGCATTATACAGGGAATTACTTGTCAACATTTCATACTCTGTAGATTCTTTTTGTTATAAAACATAGATTTCAGCTGGTTCATAAAGACTGAGAAAAAAAAATTTTTTTAAGTTTTGTTAAGTACATGATTAGTATTGCTTTTGGCAAAAAAATCTGTAAATGCAATGCTGCATCCCCCATTACCTCATATGTAACTGGTTTTACAAAAAAAATCTGATATAATAAACTCTAGGCAGAAATGGCAGCAAACAACCCTCATAAAATATAAAGAAATAATTTTCTGTCTAAATTATACATTCAAATCACTCCACAGTACATAGTGTTCTTGCATGTTTAATGAAAATAAAAATTTCAACAAGTTCCAGATACCACTGGTGAATAAAATACAAGTATTTTCACATATCCATCTAGTCGGATTCCTGAAAGCTAAAGGCTGCATGTTTAGAGCACCTGCAACTATACTATAGTTGAATTCAAGGTGATTACAGCACAGACAGGTTTTCCAGCCCGTTGCATACATGCCCAACATATTATATTGGAGACATCCCTTTGAATAGGGATACATTAGCTTAAGTGTTCTGACAGAAGCACAACATTACCAAAATGGCTTTGAGGAATTTTTGGGGAATAATCCAAAATGGCTTTTTGGGGAGTAAACTAGGCCAACCAGAGCAGCAACAAATATTCCTTAGCTACCTCCCTAGATGAGAACCAGAAGGTAAACCACCTCAAGGGGGTGTATAGCTGTGATGGATCCTCTTGCACCCCTTCTGAGAAGTCTGAATGCTTGATTACCTCTCTGCAATGCCTGTAGACCAACACACACAGGACAGGGAATAAACAGGAATAATTAGAGATCTGCATGCAGTCACAGCGCCACAACCTCACTGCAGTTACAGGGACATGGTGGCATAGTTCATGGGATGGGAGTGCTGTCATGGATGTCTATGGACTTTTTAGTCAAAACAGGACAGCAAAACAAAATAATGGAGCTACTCCTTATGTGAGAGAGCAATCGGAATGTGTGGAGCACTGCTTAGGGGTGGATGAAGAATGAGTCAAGAGTTTATGGGTAAGACTTAAGGGGCAGGCTAACATGGGTGACCCTGTTGTGGGTGTTGGCTACAGGTTACCTGGTCATGAGAGGAAATTGGTAAGACTTTGAGTTTGTCAAGCAAATCACAGTATTTGCCTGTCTGTGACAAAGCCTGATCAGTGAGGCACCCATGTCATCATGGTTCGTAATGGTTTTGTCATGGAAGTGTTTCCCTCCAGATATCACTAAACTCGAAAATGCCTTAGTGTTCTGTTAAGATCATTTTGTGCCCTGTGATCCTCCAGGCCTGATCCAAACTCCATGAAGTTAAAGAGCTTGACACCTTCAAATGTGAGTTTTGCCATCTTTATTGTTGAGGTTCACAGGCATGGCAAGGCAGAGCAGCTGCTGTGGAGAGGCTAATCTGTGTGAGCAAGCAAGAGGGTGTTTAATCCACATTGCTTTTTTTCTTCTACACTCATGTAAAATCTCATATTTTGCTCTCTTGTTAGTATATTTGTCTAATCTTTCATGGCTGAAATGGACTATAAGAAAGCACTGCCACAATGGTAGCAAAATGCTTATTTTGCAATGATGAAGTTATTTGTCATTCCATGGGTGGAGCTATATTGTTCTCTACTAATCCTTTTTAATTCCAATACCTTCTCAGTCATTGGATGTTTCATATATTTAGCCTAGAACTCTCACAAAAATGGCAAAAAGAAAAACAGAAGTAACCCCCAGATTTCTAGAGATCTCCCACAAACTGTCTTTCCAAGATTATCTCATTAGCACAGCAGATTAGCTTGACAGATTGAATATAATGCACTCTCATTTTAGCTAATGCTGCTTTACTGAAGGGACTAACAAACTTAATTCTATCCAGGCCAGGATTACCTGACAGAGTGACTGAGTACTTTTGTGTGCTTACAGATAGGATGAAACAGACTGACTCTTTTCTTCACTCTCTTTGCATTACTTTGTTGGAAATTACTCGTCCTTGGACTTACCCCTACGGTCTTCGTTGTTGGCTTGGGGCTGCGGTGAGGTCTCACGACCTGGAGGGGTTTGTCAGTGGGGTCCAGTAGCTGAAGGCTCATCAGAACAAACAAATATGTTCTAACTACATCTCCAGCCACAGTGCCTCGCTGCCAGCACCTGCCTGCTCCTGCACAGAGTGGGGTGGCCACTGGCAGGACACTGGGCCAAGAAGTGAAGCACTTCTCCAGGACTTTGCCCAGATGTTGGGGCCCTTCCCCTCCCCGCTCTGGGCCCATCACATGGCTTCTGAACACCCAGAGGGTATTTTTAGCTTGTACCTGCTTTGCTGAATGATGGAAACCCCCTTGGGGCCAGGGCCAAACCACTTTTGGATCTGTCCTGTCTCTGTTGGACCTAAGGTCAGTGGGCAGCCTCCCAGCCCAGACGTCCTGCGGTTGCTCTGTGAGATATTGCACTGCATGGGTAACCTCACATTTACTGTGCAGGAGATAGTCACAGTGTTAGCAGGGAAACACTGAGGCTGTGACAAGATTCAAGAGCCAAATCCGTCTGGGAAACAATAAATAACAAGGTAGTCACAGCATGAGTTGCAGGGCTATAGCTGACCCAACCTGTAGTAAAGCAGAAACCACTGTGTGAGTAACCTTCCTCTAAAAGACAAACAGACTCCAGACCTTCTCATCGTTTTAATTATATGGTGGCTACCAACAGTTTAAACAAACAACTCTTTCTCTGTATGTGTGTGTGTGTGTGTGTAGTTTTTGTTTGGTTTTGGGGGGCTTTATGCGTGTGTGTGTGTGTGTGTGTGCGCGCTCATCATTACTATGACCATGCTGTGGAGCCTCATGCATTTCAAATGCCTTCTCTGCTAATAGAGATTGGAGTGGCCATAGCAAGGCTTCTTTGAAAAAAGAAACACAAGCAGTGAAAAACTTCTGTATCTTGCTGCTGGCTTCAAACAATCTCCACTGTGTTAAAATGCAAGAGAGGACATGAAAGAGGAAATTCAGGCCACAAGAAGAGACTAATGGGAGATCAAATTGCATATCCTAAGAAAGTCCTCTGTGTGAGGCTGAGGATAAGTGACAAAAGGAGTTTCATTCTCAGGGAGTTTAAATTATTAATATCCTTGTAAAGAGGTCACTGTAAGGTCTTTTCTACTCTCCAAAACAGTAAAATCACGTCAAGTGCAAAAAAGTACTGGAGAGAAAAATAACGATGGCAGCCTAGGTGGGATGGCACAGCAATCTCACTAGGAAGGAAGAAAATTCTTCATTGAGAGCTAAGTCTTACAACATCTAAACATTGTTCTCTGGTACATTTGTCCATGTTCTTAACTTGCTTTACCAAAGGTTTTTTCCTAGGTTTCCCTATTTTACTGAGGAGGGATCTTAAATAAATTGAACAGCTGAAAAGTCTTTCAACAGGTGATCGCAGTTTCCTTTACCCAGTTTCACATCTCTGCAGCATGCCTATTAAAAATTGTGGAGGACCACACACTCCATCTGATTAATTTGTTTTGGAAGAGCATGAGCAGTACTGGTGTAACCAAAATCACTCCAAGTAACAGTAGAAGAGCCTCAAATAATAAACATATGTCACAGTTCAGCTTGGCAGCCCTCCCCAGAGAATATGCGCTAGATATTAGGTCTAATTGAGCCATTGGGGGCAGGGGGGGGG
>VYZQ01024626.1:110468-121709 GCA_013400655.1 Mystacornis crossleyi
GGGGGGGGGGAGGAAAGAAGAAGAAGAAGAACTAACATATGCAATGGCAAAACTAAGACTCTAAATAAATGTTGAAAAATGTTGAAATCTGACTCTGTTGGTCTGTCTTAAAATAGCCTGTCCTACAACACTAATTCTGCTACATTTGTATAACTGACAGCAGAAACATAAAGCAGATTTGAAGTGTGACCATTTCTGAGACTATTCAGTGTTCCTAAGCTTTGGCTGCTCTCCGCTTCTGAGCTGCCTGACAGACCTTTGGGAAGTGGGATGTGCAACCTTTGCAAGCAAACCTCAGGCCCTGGCTGGACGATGCAATAAGGGTGTTGGTCAGGTTCCTGGAGCCAGATCAAAACCTCACTGGGCAACAGTATATATCCTGTGTTACACATTCCTAATTCAACTTTGCTCCAAAATTATTAATGATTAGACTTTGCATCAACAGTGTTTATGTCTGATCATGTATTGTCTCTCTTTTCTACTTTTAGTTTTTATCAGATCAGGTAATGCCTCTGTTTCCACAGCCAGGCTGGAAACATGAACCTTCTGTCATGTGTATGGGTTAACTTACCTCCAGCCGGCAGACATGCCTGGGCAAGACAGAAGTTGTGCTTCTCCAGGCTTCAGCATGAATTCAGTATTAATGAATAAAGGATGCCAGGATCACTGAGTTCTGCAGGCCAGACCAAAGGACTAAGCACTAGTAAAGAGTTGTGTTCAACCCTGAGGGGTTGTCTCTGTAAGCAAATGGTTCAATACACATACTTTTCCAAATGACATTTTGTTCTTGTGAACAGTTTGAGGTACTGACAACCAGCTTTGCCCATCAATAAACCCTGTGTGAGGAGTGCAAAGGTGCTGCCTTGGCAGTCTGCCTGAAGCCCATTACACTGCCATTTGCCTTAAGGAGAAGGTGTGGAAGTTTCCACCCACTTTGTGGTGAGCCTGCAATGGAGACACTGTGTCACAAGGATTGTGAGACCTGCCCAGAAGCAGGGTGGATGCAGTGGTAGGAAGCTGGGTGCAGGCGATGCAGGGGGGAAATCAGGGAGCAGAGCTACAAGAACAGCTGGAGGCTAAAGAATGGTATGGTTTCCAGCATCTTGTTGCAAACTTTAAAATGGGTAAGGTAAATCCCATCCTAGAGCAGACCAGGCAATGTACAGATCACACGTCTAACAGTCCTGCTTCTTTGCATCAATATGGTAAACCAAAAAAAATATATAAGCTTTGTATTTCAGAGTGTTAATCTCTGAGATGCTCTATGTTGATTTTTCCTATTGGAAGAAACTACCTCATCTCCTGTGAATTTGTCCTCACAGAATTCCCTTTAAAAAAAAGGAGAGGAAATTCCCACACAGAATTATTTTTCAAGTTTATGTATAGAGGTTTATTATTATAATTGAAAATTTCCTGTCACCATTAATAAATAGAATAGTTTCTATTTTCTGATTCTCATTCTCCAATTTATCTCCTTGGAATGCTATGTTGTTGCAAGGAGTTCCCAGGGTCAAAGTCCAGTCTGTACAAAGACATTATCTGATCACCTTCGTGCTGCTGGCGACTGAAATAGAAATTTAATACAACAGGAAAAGGATGCAGTATTTCCTGCTGTAAAACTTCTTTCATAACACTGGCCAACATATATGGCATTTTATATGCTGGTTAACATGCCATCCTATACTAGCTGATTCCAGCTGCTGCAAGTAACCCGGTGCCTCATGGTGAGGGGCAGCTCCAAGAATAGTGCAGATATTGCCAGATGTTGAAAGTCCCTATTAGGAGAAGTATTGCTCTGTCCTTCTGCATCAGCTGTGTTTATGTGTCTTCCTTCTAAGACTAACTTTTTTGTTTTCTTATCCATTTATAAGTCATTTATTGTGGGATTCTGATTCATTTGTCCGGGTGAATGCTCTGGTCTCTCAATTTTGGTAAAGGAAGTGAGCCTTACTTTTAGATATCTGAAGGTGAAGATGTTACATTCTGTAGGATCTATAAATGTAGCTCATATTGACAGCAATCAATATATTTCCATAGAGCAGACTGTTCCATTAATATTCATGAAAATGTGTATGCATCCAGGCAAAAATATAGATGGTTATGGGGTTTTCTTTTGTAAATCCACATATACCATTAATAGGGTCAGAAGGGAAGGGAATACTTTTGATTAAAGACAAAAACATGAGAGTGGTCCAGGTCCAAATTGGTATTTTAACCAGGCAAATTCTATTTCCTTCTGCCATCTCCAGTATCTTAAATTTTTCATTCTCTTCATTCTCTAGTAACAGTAGATACACATGACAATATTTTCAATGTAGTTGGATAGCCGAAGACCATGGAAATAAAAAGTATTAGCTTTTCATCTGTACATACATATTTCCTCCAACTTTTCAAACATTTTCCCAACCCTTTGTTTTTATTATTTGTTTGTAAAACACCTTTGAAATTATTTTGGATGGGGATAAAAAAATATATGAACAACAACAAAATGAAATTAAAAACAAAGATAAAGATTTTTTTCACATGTTACTCAATGCTGTTAGGAGACTTCTTGAAAATAAGAAATGTTTAGTGAATGCATTTTCTGTATACCCACAGAAAAGGACTTCTTTCTTTAGTATAACTTTTAAAATCAAATAGTGGCTTTTAAAATTTAGCTTTTAGTAAACTCTGCTTTTCTCCTTTGAATTTACCGAGAAATTTCGGGATCCATGTTTTATTGGTGCTATTTTCACTGATTTTCATGTTTGGAGGTTTCCATGTATATGATATTTCTTTTGTAGGGAGGGAAAGAGGGAGCTCTGCAAATGACACTATTAAATTTTTAAAATTTAACTTACGCTTTAAGGAGTAAGTGAAAGAAATATTGCACACAATACTCAGAAACTTTTGAGGGCTTTGCAATGAAACACTGCAAGTTAGGAAATTCTTAACACAAGCTCAGTCATATGAATCAACTTCATTCAAAACCTGAGACTGGTTTATTTAGAGATTTTAGGCTAGTGTAATTCTGTTCACTCCTGGACTACCAAACATAGAATCCCCCCAGAGACAAAATGGTAGAAGACACTTGAAAAATGGTGACTGCAAGTTTCTGCTGGCAACTTCAGTCTAGCTCTTCACAAAGCCTCCACCACAGAACACACCAACCTCGTGATTTATTAATTGACATCCTGTCAATCACAAGAGAGGACAAGAAGAAGCAGAGAACAAGAGTGCTACATCCATGCAGTGTGTAAATTCTGTTTGCCAATCAGTTAAAGATTAATTTTGTTTGCCCGCAATATCATCCTTTCCATGGTGCTTGCTTTTGATGGAAGATTCCAACACAAGCAGTGTCTATTGATTTTCCTATCCATCAGGCTTCAGTCTAAAATATTACTTTTAGATGCACTATTAAGTGACCTTTGATGTGGTGTGGCCTTGAAGGACCACACTCAAAATTTTTATACTAAGATCTAGTTCCTGACATTGCTTTCTGAGATAAAATAGTATGCATTCTCCCCAAATGAGCTTAAAAACTCCACAAATTATTTTAACTTTTAATTTAGATTTATAAGAAGTAAGTAAAAAAAGAAAGAGGTATCTGTATACTGGTGTATCAACACCAGTGTGATCAACACCACCAGTGTGGATAGCAACATGAGAAAGAATAAATCCTAACTTTGATTATTGTAGGCCTTTTTTCTCAAGAAAGATACTGGTTTCTTTACAATTCTGTGAACTAACTTGTTGAGTGTATGCATATTCTGCAAGCAAACAGTTCAAAATATTAAGCATATATTAGTTCAGTGGCTCAGATTCATCTCACCGTTTTCAGTGTCTGGGCAGGCTCAATCTCAAATAAAGGACATAGGCATCTTCCTGTTGGTTTATGAGTCCACGGAAATTTCTCCATCAGCTGGAAAGGAAATCAAGGCGAGTACATGCATCACTTCATTAGATGTCTCATTTCAACAAGATGCAGTTTGCAGGAGTGAGCTTGCAGTTACACACAAGGGAGCAGAATTTGGCACTATATGGGTATGGTATCAAACTGCACGGAAGGCGTTCAAATTCATTCAGCAGGAAACCTCAGAGTACTTTAAATGCTAATTAAATTACATGTTGAAGTCACATATCTTTACCACTACAAAGAAAAGGTTTATAATGTTGTTCTATGAGGACTGCTAAGTATAGACAGCCTTACTAATATAGGATTCATTAATAACCATGAGTAACAAATGAGACTAAAAAGCAGTGAATTTTTGTTGCAACATTAAACTTAGTTATCAGACCACTCACTGCAGTGAAAGGCCATGTCTTGCTGCAGCAGCAGTACGTTTGGATACAGATCAAACAGCTCTGTAAGTAGCACAGTTAGAAGCTCCAATTTAGAAGTCCTAATTTGCAGAAGCCATAATTTCAACCAGTCCTTATCAACAATCTGTCTAGTCCTCGCTTAAAATTAAGATAATATTTTATGTACCTGAATAAACTCTAAGAGTTATAGATGACATATCTCTTCACTGCCACATGCCTATTTTCTCATTCTACTCTCCTTACCCTTACATTTTTCTCTCATAACTCTTGTCAGGAGACCCATAATAATTTGGGCTAGGAAGGGTTTTACATCAGTATCATATCCATATGCCTTCACTCTCTTCCACCTGGTCTAGGCAACTGAGGGCACTACAGAGTGCTTGGGGCCAGATGCTTACATAACCATAACCAGGTGCTCTGTGTCACCTTAACTCTTGGAGCACATAAAGAAGTCAGTTGGATCACTCTACAGGAAGGCTGGATTTGTTGTTCAACAATATGCAAGAACTTGGCTTCCATGATTATACAAGATACGCACGTAAAGCCAATTTTAATGTAATGATAATTTGACAAATGTTGACTCCTGCTGATAGAGCTGCTAATTATATGCTGCAAGCATGCTACTACATCAGAGGGATTAATACATGACATTCATAAAAATTCCTATTTTCATGGATATTGTGCATTAATTTAGTAATTCTTCATACATTTATGTAGTCCAGTGAAGCAAGGACTTACTGGCTTACCAAGAGGATATAAAGCAACACTACTGTTTATGAAGATCCATCCTTTTAAGGCCATCTCCACTGCTGCTTTTTATTTTTCTCTGGTATTTACATTTTCAGTGAAAGAGCAGGATTTCAACTCTTGTGCCGTGAAAAATAATGCAGTGCTTATTGCAAGCAAATAAGTGGCAGGAACAAATGTAGGTTCAACACCTGAACAAAGAGTTCAAGCCCTCTTCCTCCAAGCTGTTCCTTAACTGCAAGAACCCCCTCCAAAAGGAAAGGGATACTACTGAGTCCTATAACTGGGATTAGAGGCAAGGATGCAGTTCTTGGTAATTTTTGTGATGCATCCAAATGTTCCTGGGGAATTACGCTGCCAGGACCAGAGTCACTTGCAAGCATCAATTAATAAAGACCTGGGTGAATTTCGGTCAACTGCCTGCAGAGAGCTGAATGAGTCTGTAAATATCTGAGATCCCACGACATCCAGACTGTGAGGAACTCTGTTCATATACTAATGAAAAATTTCTGAGAGCTTAAGCTTGTGGAACTTCAACTTCCTTGCTGCTGTACTTTTAATACAAACTATCATTGGTGATTTGTCTCATCGATGCTCCAGGCTCTGATACGTCTTTGAGAAGACTCTTCATTGTTTAGAAGTCAGCTTCTAGCCCAGTAATGACAATTTCTGCCATAGGAGGTGCCACTGGCTCCAGGATTACAATGTTTTTACAGGATAGACACATGGCCTCGTTCTCTTTTCCTCTAGGATCACCATATAGATGGTAAGTAGCTTCTCTGGAATTAGAAGAAAGCTGCAAGTGCAGGACTGATGCAAGTAAGCACAGAAACCAAAGCAGTGCAGATGAATAATCTTAAGTGTTAATTGTGACAAATGTGAGCCTGAAAGTTGCCTCCCTGATGCCACTCATCATCCAGCAGGCTCAGGTCAGGACCCTGCTGAAGTGGAGACAGGTGTTTCAGAACGGCAGCTTCACTAAATGCCAGTCTCCTTAAAGAAAATTGAGCCTTACAGAATGAATACTGGTCTTCTCTAGACATTATATTTCTTAATTTTTTGCCAGCTTTTCCATTTTCCCCAGCCACTCCAATCTGAAAGCTTTCTGCCTGGGGAAATGGAGGGCTTCATAGCATGAGTCAGCCCTGGGGCAATCTTAGCTTGATGCAGTGACATGAGCACAGTCTAAACTGAAATATTTCGAAGTCACTATAAAGGGCACATGAAGGGATAATCCCTCATTTTTTCCACATGGTCCTAAGAGACTGTTTGGCAGGGCTCCCACAAGGCTGTGGCAGTGGGCAAGCAGAGTCTGGCCAGCAAACATAACATATTAGGGAAACAATTAATCTTCATTCCAAATTATCTGCCATTACTGACTGCATACATGCGCACAGTAATTAATCCCCTTTCTTGCTGAGGGACTGATTCACTGCAATTTAACTCAAGTTTCTCCGGACACTTTTGCTGCCCTCAGCAGCTTTGCTGGGCCTTTCTCCTGATCACACTCTTCTTTCTCTTCTCCTGATGCAAAGTTCAAACGTGGTAGTGGAGATTCAAATACTATCCCAGAGGTAAATCTATTGAATAAGGTAAATCTATAATCATCCAGTTAAAAAAATCTGTTAGAGATCATGTAATTAGTTTCTGTATCCTATGGTATGTTGATACATTAGACAAAAATATGAACAATGCAGACACATTACTAGAGAAGCCTTTAAAAAACTTATGGAGTGAGAGATCAAAGTATGTGACTTTCTCCCTATTTTCATTCACATGAGTAAATCTTTCTTACATTCAGTCACATGTGATGACAGAAGGCGGGTTTGGATCAAACCCTCCTCCTGAACAACTTGAAATAATTCAGACTTAAATTGATGTTGCATATGTATTGTTGTATTTCACGTAAACCATCTGCCCACAGGTATGAGATGCAAAGACGATTTTTACAATGTTTGGGGTTCTTTATACTTATTTATTGCTATCCTAGCAATAATGTAGGATTGGGAATTTGTTACCTTGATATTACTTATTTGGTTGCTTTTTTGTAAGTGAGGTGGTAATCTATGAAAAAAAATGTGGTCCACATGTTTATTTCATTTCTACTATTTTTAAGCCAAAATTTGAAGTCTTGTTTCTATACATTTTAGCAGAAATCATTATAGAACCAATGTCTAATTAGAGTAAAACACTTATCTATCGACTAATTATTTTACAGTTCAAACTGTGATTGCCAAAAATGGAGGAGTCTTTTCCGAAATTAGAAAGACTCAATAATTCCTTTGTGCAGAATACAGTTAGCACAAAGTAATTGCTAAAACAAATAGTCTTAAAAGTATTACAGCTCATCGGTTGGATGTATCTAGAATATAGACAAGGAGGTCCACACAATTAGAGATTCCAGCTTTTTCCTTTAATACTCTCAGTAGCATTTGCATAATTAAGCAAAGTGGTTGCAGTATTAAGGAACGCCACCTGGGGAGAGATTGTTCTGAAATTACATTTTCTCCTGTTTGTGCCACACAATATTGTTTTACACACAACAGCTTACATGTAGTCAACACAAAGAACAGCTTTATGCTGGTATCTACCACTAATACCTGGTTAATTATGAAGCCAAATAGGGGTATGCAGGTGCTACCTTGGGGTCTGCAATGTCCTGAGATGTATTATTGCTGTTCAACTGTTAAGGGAAGTGCACACTGAGGTTTTTCATATCCTAGTCTTATTTTCCCAGAACATAGCTTTTCTGAAAACTTCTATCTTCTTTTATCTCTAAAAACTACCTTATATTTTGGCTAAATAATTATTCTAAATTAACTGTTGTTAAGCTTTTTAGCCTAACCATTCTTCTCTTATTACTTTGCAAGCATAAAAATAAAAACCAATTTCATCTGTCCTCAAACTTTTTTCCCTGAATGCTTTCAGCTTTGTAAGAAAGGAAAAACAGTTTGAAACATCTTTAAGATGAACGTGGTTGGGAGAGGTCCTGTACTTGTTTGAGTAATTTTGTCAGTATACTGACAAACCTCAGTGAAATATCACAGTTGCCCTAAGTCGTGAAAGAAGGAATAATTTTAGCATTTGTTAATGCAGCTTAAGGGAGGGAAAGCAAAACATTAAAAACATTGAAAGACAACCAGTAACCTAATCGTGCCTAACTCTTCTTCTATTTATCTGTAGTTCAGGCAAGTGGATTATTCGGAATTATGCTGAAGATGTTCAGATAGCTGGGGTTTAGCTGGTATGGGATTTAGCAGGAACATTCCTCATGCTTCTTTTCCTGTCTGGGAGATGCTCATTGTAAACATTCACAGAGTATGGGTAAAATACAGCTTAGACTAAGCTGCCTTTGTAGAGGAACACAAAGTGACTGCACAAAGAAAGGCATGGTGAAAACAGCCAAGAGTAAGTCAGCTTCTCGTTTGAAGCTTGCAGATCACATGGTGCATGACCCAGCTAGCCACCCTTGATCTCACATTGGCTTCACTGGCATTCAGTCTTTGGCTAAGTTACTAAGTGTTGTTTGCTGCTGGCTGGAATGTGGGAGAAAAACACTTTAGCGCATGGTTAAAATAGCGCCAGACAGCTAAGCTGGACTCTTAGACGATGGTCCTGTTTGGGTTCTCATCATCTCAAAACTGAGGTTTCATAGCATGCTTCTGTTTGGCCTCAGCAGAGCAGGGCTGCGGAGAGCGCTCTCCTTGCTGGTCTCCTCTGCAGGACCTGCCTTTCCTCCCTCTTCTGCAGCACAGGATGCTTGTCCTCACTGGTTCAGCTCCCCAGCGTTTATTCCACTTCCTTATCTCTACTATTCCCCACCCCGCTGATAAACTTTCCTTTCTCCTTAGGTATCAGGAGGGGATCCTGTTTCATCTTAACCTTTGTCACTAATTTTCAAACCAGGTCCTTCATGTGCACGTTCCTGCTTGCAGGATGCTCCCTATAATCACCTCTGGAGCTACCTTGTCATCCTTTTATGATCCCTTCCTTCACCCTCTGCCTGGCTTTGATAGCAGTAACAGACTTGATGGCAGCCATGTTGCAAATGTTCTGTAGTTCATTGCCTCTCTGCAAAAGAAAACCAGAACAAACCTTCTGCAGATGAAACATTCCTCACAGAGGAGTTTCAGGGAGCATGTATTTTTTACCTGGAGCTACATGAAGATTTATAATATATTAAGTAGTGACGGCTCCTTTTAGAGTCAGGAATCTCCTGCCTAAAGATACCAGGGATCAGCTCATTCTCACTGCTTCCGGGGGATGGCCAGAGAAACTTTTTTCCATCTCCTGAGGTCAGTCAGACCTTCAGGAGGCTCCCAGCACATGGGCGGGCTGCCTGGGTGTCACATGAGCTCCCTGAAGCAGTCACACAGCCCTCTTGTACAATAACTGCCTGTGAAAAATGGATCGCTGCAGCCAGGCATGCTGAGGATGTATTATTCAAATGGCAGCAATACCCAAAAAAGAAAAAGCCACGCTTGGATTCTCTACAATCACAGGATAGGAATCGCCCTCCGAACACACGGGTGGCTGCTTTCCTGGCACCACACGTCTGGTAAAAGAATATCAGGCTTGCAACCCTTAATTAGTACTTAATAAACTGAAAAGGTGTAATTTACACCGCTCATTTACCTCTAGAGACTTATTCTTCTTGCTGCTTCTGTGCCTTTCCAGACTTCAGGCCTTCCTATTTTCCTTCTGTCCCCAACAGCAATAGAGAGAAAATACAGTGGCATCTTTAAGCTGGGTGAGACAATTCATTTGTTATGGTTGGTGACACTGTTCTTGCAGCTAGCAAGCTAAGCCAAAGTTACACATCTTTTTATATACAACACTCAGCTAAATCGATTCAGGAGCTGTATTTCAGCAAAATGTGCAATGCCGTGAGGGCAGTACCCTCCAATGGCACAGATGCAGAGTCCCCCCACCAAAGGGAGTCTCCATTTGTCTGTGTTTAACTTGATGTGATCACGGTCGTTAGACACTTCATGTAATTATTTCAAATTGTTACATCTATCCAGAGAAACATAGTCCCATGGCTATGGGGCAGGTTATATCCTACTTGTTACATAAAGTCTGAGGACTCAGGACTTCCAGTCTGACTCTGGCTGTACCCTTTCCACAGCTTCACCACATCTGGCAACTTGTATGTCTCTTCTCCTTAAATGCAGGTTGTACATACAAAAGTAGGTCATACGTGCATACATATCTCTGCAGTCCCTCCTGAATGTCAGGACACTCAGTAATTTCCATTTACTCTGCAAACACAATGCCTGGGATGATAAATCTTAGCTCAGAATTCTTCTGTATAATGGGACAACAGTCACCAAGCAAGGGGCATTAAAAAACTATTTACTCAGCCACAGACACCAAAAAGGCTTTAACTATGTCCTTATGTCCAGTGAAAGTATGAAGAATATTGACAGAGTTTATTGTGAATGATTAAAAAAAAAAGGAGCTGCTAAATGTAATTGCAAGAAAATTAATGTGGAGAGCAGTTTTATAATGTAAAATATGTGAAAGCTTAAGAGCAACATAGCAACATATAAATTTTCTTTCTGTCCCAGAACAGACATTTTCTGAAAAACTATTACAAAATACACTTATTTTGATACTACAGTAATTCTACCATTTTCAAGAAATGAATTCATCCACTTATATCTCTAAATACTGACTTTTACTCAGCCTTAATAGTGCCCCTAAATTAACTATCATTAAGCTTTTCAGCCTTGACATTCTTTTCGTGTTACCATGTAAGCATAAAACTACCCAGCCCTTTCAGCTGACCTTCAAAAAATGAAGCGGTATTGTGGATAAAGACCTGGAAAATCACAGTTGAAGCTCTTGTTGACTTAAGCAGTGCTAAGGTTTCATCCAGATTTTCTCTAATACAATGCCTTTGTGAAGCTATGAAGGCACTTGATCATAGGTAACAAAGTACATGCTGATGACCTCCAGCTGAGATCCAATCCTTGCACAGTGGATTTCAGCCTGCTGGCAATAGATTTGCATTCCATGGTTGTCTTTTAACCCATATGTACCTGTGGAGAGAAGACCAGAAACCTGATCCCCACTGGAACAGCACAGACCCACATCTGAATGACAGGTTCAGCAAATGGCAAGAATTGGTGGTGTGCAGCTACAGGGTTCTGAGGGCAGTCTTTGTACACCACAGAAAGTGATGTGGAG
>VYZQ01024626.1:121967-152661 GCA_013400655.1 Mystacornis crossleyi
TGGAAGCAGGGCCCTCTCTCTCTCCACCGGGTCTCCCACTGGATCACAGCCTCCTCCAGGCATCCACCCGCTCTGGCACAGGCACCTCCCCCACGGGCTGCAGGTGGATCTCTGCATTCCCCGTGGATCCCCACGGGCTGCAGGAGGACAACCTGCTTCACCATGGGCTGCACCACGGCCTGCAGAGGAATCTCGGCTCCGGCACCTGGAGCACCTCCTCCCCCTCCTTCTCCACTGACCTTGGTGTCACCGTGTTGTTTTCCCTCATATGTTCTTACCCCCTCCTCTCCTCTGACTAGCAGCAAAAACCCGTGACTTTGTTTTGATTTTCTTCTTAAATATGTCATCACAGAGGTGTTACCAGGCTCTCTCATGGGCCCAGTTCTGGCCAGCAGCATGTCCATCTTCAGAGCCATCAGCCCTTGGCTCCGCCAGATAATGGTGGAATCTTCCAGCAGCTTCTCACAGGAGCCACCTTTGCGGCCCCCCTGATACCCAAAACCAGGCCCTGCCAAACCAATACACTGACCTATATATATAAAAACACAGACGGTTTTGTATAAAACCAAACCAAACCAAAAATTTGCAAAGTCGCCTTTCAAAGTATTCTGCCAAATTCAGATATTATATCTGCAGAATCCCCTGTGCATCCCAGTGTGCCCACAGAAACAAGTCAACAGGGCTGCCAGGGCTCAATGCTGACTGAAGAATGTAGAGGTTTTTTGCTGGATCTGGTGATGGGAAAGCTCCTCTGGTCTCCAATGGTCATGGAGATGTCGTGCCTAATGCAGCAGAGAAGATGAGGTTGCAAGACACAACCACTTGGTGACCACAAAAGGAAATTTTTAATATGGACCTTTGGAAAAGATGGAAAAGAAAGAAAAACTTTGTCCTGAGTTTCCAAATACTAAATTGAGATAAAAGAGAGAGGGCTTCATGGAAGTGACCATTAATCAATTTGCAATACATTTCATTATTTAAAACATTAATTACCTTTCTGCTAAATTAAGCTGAATCAGTAGCTCTGTTTAATTCTGCCTACTGCAGTGAAATCCATCCTCATTTTCTGATCACTCCCCTACCCTTAGCTACTCTGTGAGGTGAATCTTTGATCTAAAAAAAGTAGGTAAACATAAATACTTTGGTTATGACCATCTCACCTAGAAACTCAGTGCCTTCAGAAAAATAACACTGAGATTTGATCTGTAATACATTTGAGGAACAGGATGATATATTCATGCTAGTGTGGTTTGTATCTATAGAATGACCTAGGCATGTTGATTTTTAGGTGACTCTGGAGACATTTTCATCTTTATTACAGCTCAATTGGTTCCTTTTTGTCTCTTCTTTTTCTTTATTTCTTTTTTTTTTTTTTTTTTAGCATAAACCTTGCAGGATTTTTGGACATCTTTCAGGGTTTTTTTTTTTGCTCCAGAATTGCCTATTAGTTAATGGACAAAGTTTACAATACTTGTTAACCTCACTTCAGCCCATTAAGCTTTGAAAGTAATAAAATATATGGTTGTGATATGAATTTTTTAAAAATCTGAGATTGTTTGCATTCAACGCCAAGATATTTATTCTGAATAAATAATGAGCCAAAATGGTTTATATTTTAATGCTTTCTTCTTAAAAAAAGCCAAACAAACAAGCAGACAAAAAAACCACACCTCCCCACTGCTCTAGTTCAGACAAGTAGTTTCTAGTTTTGAATGTAAAAATAATCAATAAAAAGCTTAAAAATAATTTCAATAATGGAGAATAACAGAAAATGTTGGTTCTCCTCTGTCTTTGGAAATTATATATAAAATTAAATATCCCTAGTTTTGAACATTCAGCTGCTTTTGACTGGCAACACTGCCCAGTCTTACCTGGGATGTTTCACACGGTAGTCACTTCGGAGTGTTGTGAGGAGTGGAACTGCCTTTATGGAAAGCTGTACAAAACAAACAGATTTCAGCACAAATCAAAAAACAGTGATATGGAGGGCTCAAGTAGGGAAGTGGTTGCAGTGGTATCGCTATTCCTGGAAAATCAGCAGTGTTTGTGCAGATGATCCTCTAACAACCAAGGAAAGTGGAGGTGGTGTTAGGTGCCCTCCGCTTCCCTTGAATTTCAAGATTTAAAAAAAAAAAAGGAAGTATTTTCTGGTGGTTCTGTGAGCCATAGTTGTGAGAAGGCATCCAAGCTGTTGCTTCTGCGGGTGTTTTTCACTTCTTAAGTTAGGTCTGGTGTCTATACTGGGACACTACCTGAGCATTTTGGCATCTTCAAAGCACAGAGGATCACAAGGACACTCTGAGGGAGAAGATGCTAACAGGAAAGTGGTATCCATGTGCCTCAGTTTTATTCCCATGCTAATACTGGCTCAAACATTTCCATCAGACTTCAGCCTCCCACTCCTGCTCCCCATCATCGTCTCAGCAGTGTGTCCCCAGCTGTTTTTAGAGCCACATGTAAAATGATATCAGATAATTGATTCACGATAAAAGCAAGCCTGCATGAAAAGAGGGAAGGCTTTGTTTTGCACCTAGAGCAGTTCCCTGGTAGGACTCATTGCTCAGCCCCACAAACAGTGGTGGCGGCTTGTCATCAGGACATGTCAGGAAAGGAGAGCCTGAAGCTGACATTGTGGCTGAGGAATGTGAAGGAGGAATCAAACACTGTGCTTGATATCCACATTTCTCAGACTGCACTGAGACTGTCCTGGCTGAAAGCAAGATAGCTTTACTTTCGTTCGTTGGAAGTCTAGTGAACATCCGTGTACTGCAGCCTGCTGTGGTTTAATGAGGTGTTTTACACACTTACCGCTAGTTAATGTGGATTAATTTCCTGAGGATGCATCTATACATGAAGTTACTTTGCAAAGGGAACCCCTGAGCACTCCTATGTGTGCAGTACTGCTCCCAAAGATGCCCTGCTGCAGGGCAAGGGCTGCTCCCAGCCTCTCCCCCAAGTCCCAGGGTGTCCATTCTTCTCCCACATGGGCCCCACAAGTTCAGGAGTTGGGAGGGTAATCCCAGAGGATTGCTGGGAACTGGGATTTGCACCCGCTCCACCCAGTTTGTTCTCCCTCTGGCACCCCATCAGTGGACAGACTGCTTGGCAGAGACAAAAGACTAGTTTCTGGCCCAGGGACAACTTGGCCCCCTGCAATATATCATGGAGGAAATTACTTTGTTGTAACTTTGTCAGTACCAAATGAATTCACCATAATTAGTGTATTCAGTGTGAATCCCAGTGGAAGCAATAATGATTTTCAGTTTATTCCAAAAGGTTGCTATTTTCCCTGACAAAAAAATTATGACCTAAAAATATCTGATGTATTTCTCATTACTTTAGTGACTGTAATGATATGTTTGGAAGAAACACCAATTTTCCTGTCTACTGCTTTTGACACAACAACAATTAGTCATAAGCAATGAAAAAAAGACTTTAGTTAAGAAATGGTAAGAAATACACAATGTTTCCATATTCATAGCTATTGGATTATTATTTGGTTACATTAGTAACCAAACTATTTGTAACTCTATTTGTAGAATCAGGGATTTAGAAAACACACCCTGTAAAAATACAAACGTGTTGATTGTAAAGAGGCAAAAGAATTGTATCTCATCAGTATTGTCCTTCCAGAGGAAAAAGACACTTTGGTAACAGCCAGGTATCACATCATGTAGTGAAAATAATGCAATTGTCAGGAAACCAAGCTAGGCTTAGGATGGTAGTGTTTGTCTAATTACAGAGAGAGAACACAATCACATCATGCTATCTCTGTGCCTTGTCACTAAGTTTGGCTGCTATATCTCTAGTTATTCACGTAAATATATGGAAAAATATATTTGTAAATGTTCTCCTTAACCATTTACTTTGCTGGCATGCTTGTTGGTCACTTCTTTTATTCCTCTATTTGATAAACATAAAAAACTATTATGAAAATGCTCACTATTAATATTTCAGAAACCTAAACCCTCTTTGCTATGACAACTTTACTGCATTGATTTTGGCCTTTATTTCCCCCTTCTTTACTCTTCCTAAGTCCTTTCCCCTCCAGACACTGCACTTTCAACCATTCTGTTTTCACGTTATCTTACCCTTGCTTTCCAATGTTGCGGCATCTTCCACGTATCCATCTTCAAAAATAATGTGTGGGGGAAGAATCTACAACTTTTCTGTCTGTCCTTACCCAGAGGAGAGGTTCATTCTCCCAGCACCAACAGGTGAGTCACTGACACACATCACCCTTGTCATACAGACCGGTCCTCTCAGGCTGAGCTGCATCTTTCTCAGCTTTTCCTAGCACCATGTGCTCATGATATAATTATGGATTTACTGCCTTTGAAACATAAATCTAATGTGGTTTGGAAGTCTAGACTTTCAAGGCTGTCATCTATACTGTTAACACAGGAGGGATGGTGGATGAGGTCTGGGGTTCAGTGAAGGTCCAATGTGAAAGTTTTACTGCTTCGTTGGAACTTGGAGCCTTCTCGTGTAATGATGGGACATGGGTTAGGCTACATATACTCTTTCTCTCTCTCTCTGTTAAAAGAAACCCCAAATCTGGCTGCTCTCAAGCAGGATATTAATCTGAGCATGAGCTAAAGCTACGTGGTTAAGAAGACACATTATCATGGGCTCAGTGCTGGCAGCTCTGATGAGAACTGAGGTTTGGTTGCTATAAAGTCAAAAGGAAATTTGCGTCTTTCTCAATGCAAAACCAGGTTCTACCACAGCATGAGGCTATTTCTCCATTTGCTTCCTTTCCTTTCAAAGTTAGATAATTTCCCTCCCCCACTTCTTCATTTCTTACTATTTCTGGTAGACTGGGAAATCTCATTTTGGTAATTTTTATATCGTGAACACAGAAGAAATTGGTTTTGTTTCATTACTGCTCACCCTGCAAAAATTGGGTTTCTGCTGTGCTCTTTGCCTTCCAGTTTCCAATTACACAAAAAGATGCACTATTAAAATGTAGAATAACTTGCACTACTTGCACTTTTCTAAACCTTACTGGTTATAGGAGTGATTTAAACAGCACCTACTGCATCAGCTAAACAACTTGGTCTTATTATTTTCTACAGATAATGGGGAACATCTGTTATTAATGAAGCTTAATTTATTCATCTCATTTTCCTTGCTGAGTTCCCTCAGCAACAGACCCCAAACAACAAGCAAATGAGTATGGAAAGGTTTTTTAAATGACAGCCCAAGCTCTCCCAGACAGAGGCTGTGCAAATGCTGCCATGGTAAGACAAGTCCTCTTTGAGGCTTCTTGTTTACAGAAGTCCCTCTGAGAATGTCTTGCCTCTGATGCATGGGGTCCAATTAGTCCCACCAGAGCTAACATCCAGCAGTGCTGCAGCTTCACCCACTGACTCGCTTCCTCTGCCCATTCTCAGATGGTCCTAGGGCAGAGACTAGGTTTTAAATAGCACCAAAATTAGGAAAACTGACTAAAATGGAGAACTGCATGCACATCTCTTTGAGTTATGCTTTGAAACACCTTACAAAGTGTCACACCCAGTTACTACTGAAGAGCTGAGTTGTTCAAAACTCATTTTGTTTTACTCACAGAATTGCTAGCTTCTCATATGGAGCAGATACACATGATTATAGATCATGAAATGAATTTATATGAAAGTTTCCAGGTCTCCTGGGCCTCTCCTTCAGCTTATAAAGTTCTTTGAAGTTAAAACAAAACCAACCCTCTAATTATCTCAAGGAAACCCTGTGAACAAGGAGGCTTACCATCAGAAAGAAATATTCACCCATCATCTGCTCTCTGCTGGTATTCCCACGCAAAATCTTTACCTGCACACTTTCTAAGGCATCTTCCTTCTGCATGACTTCTGAAAGTCTTCAAGTACCAGGAGCCTGGGACAATACGATTTCACTCTTTGAGTTCCTTGTTTTTGATGTGATCCCTACTGAAAAGTGGAACTGTTAGAATATTCTGTAATGACAACACCCATCATGAAATATTTGCTTTAAGAAATGCAATGAGAAAATCTTACATTTATTAAGTTCATCAACAGCTCAGACTATTTCACACTATGAAGTGACACACATGGCCCCAAATCTGGATTGTACATTGAGAGAGCCAAAAAATGTGTTTGAGGGAGAGCTCACTGCTGGCACTAACTGAATTTAACAAACAGTTTGCAAACCATATATCAGGTACTAAATAAGTTCCAGGTGCTCAGAGAAACATCCAATCAAAGGCAGAGATGGTTTCTGTATCTCTATGGGTAAACAAGTAATCTCACATCCATAAGCTGCCCCTGGTGTGGATGCTAATGTTAATTTTCACTAATTTGGAAAATCAGATCAGCTGTGTAAATCCTTCATGATCAGTGCATCCAGGGTCACCAGTCATGCTCAAGAAGCCCACCAGGCTTCAAAAGGCAGTAGCAAAATGAGCTGCCTTTCTGAAGGACGGAGGTGGCTTGGTGAAGTAAAGCTGCACCATTCTCTCATTTGTCAGAACACATTAGGCTGTTTCTGAAGTCTTACACTGGCTACACCTTCTCCTGGTCCTGTGGGCAGCACAACAGACCCCAGGGGCACAGACGGTGAGCAACAGGAGGTGAAGGGGTACATGGCTGCCTGTGTCACTCCCTGCTGCTGCAGAGCAGTGCTGGCCATATCTTAGCTGCAAATGAGGAAACTTGATGGTTGCCATAAGTTATGTTGCCAACCCTGGGGGCAGTTCCAGCAGTGCCGAGGGCTGCCACCTTGGAGTGAATGCCAAAACGCCAGTCCCCAGGCTGTGGGGGCAGATGCAATAGCTGTGTGTCCCCTGGGGGCTTCCTGATGCTGGAGATATCTCCAGAGAGGCAGATGAACCATGTTAAGGGCTGATTTGCATGTCAGCCACTCATACCACCGCTTCAGAACTAATGATCTCATTCTTAGCATCTTTGAAAATATCAGTTGCTACTGAAAATAATAAACAGAAGTTTATGCATACCAAGCAGCGAGTGCCCATTAAGAGATCACATAGCATAAAAGGGATTGCCAAGGAAAGGATGCACCTATTTGAAGCTTTTGGCAACAGCCAGACTCCAGATTGATTTGTTTAAAATTAGCCCCAAGGGCAGTTGAGAGCAGTTTCATACATCCCATGTCACATGTCAGAATTTCATTGCCTAAAATGGAAATTATTCATAAATCACAAGACAGTGCAAGACCATGCCAAGCAGAGGACCGTTAACTGTATATTAGAAGAAATAACCTTTTTAACAAGCAAGTTTACAGGGGCTACTGTAACCAGAAGGGGAAAAATGAAATTCTTTGTACTGTTCTTGGAACTATTTGCCTTCATATGTCCTGCCCTGAGAAGCCTCTGAGTTTCCTTCACAGTGTAATCTTTCATTCTCCTCAGCAGCTGGAAGGTCGGTGTTCAATTTGTTAATGCACAAGGTGCAGGATCAGTGACAACAGTGTCTGTGCCTGACCAAGGGCCACGGCACAAGCAGGCATGTGATATATAGAGAATGGGTCACTTGCTAAGGCAACAGCATTTTTGTTGTATTTCAAGCCTTTCACTATTGAACCTCAAGGTAACTGTATCTGTTGGGCTTGCTGTACCAAGGAGGCATTGAGGATTATGTCATGTGCAGGTCAGATGTCTCTCTAGAAAAATACGTGTTAGTTATGAATGATAAAAAGCAATAGATTGTGAACTGTGTGTGTGTATGCCTACATGTGCCTGTATACCACGTGTAATATTATAAAACCTGGGTTTTGCAGATAGAGGTGTTGGCTCTGAGTACTCGTGTTTCTATATGGGAGAAGAACTGATGTGAATAACTTATGTGTCAAGAGAGAGGCATGTGCACGCTTGTAGACTTTAAATACAGAATAATCATCTACACACACACACATGCACACACACACACACTCTCAGACAGGAGTAAAAGCCTGCAGACATTTCAGGATTGACAGCATGCCAGACTCTCCAGAGAGCTGGTTTGATGGAGGGTTTGGTTTTTTCTAAACTTGTAAAACAAGAATTTGCAGAAGGCAGCCAGTCTGCAGGCAATTAGGAGGAGCCGGCAGTACCTCTGCTGGGGTGCTTCACTTGGACTGAGGCCGTCCACAGCGGAGCAAACGTGGGTGGTGTCACACGTGCTGCTGCACGTGGGACAGTAGGAGCACACCAAACTGCTGCCTGAGCTTCTTCTGCATGGCCCTGCTGAAGGGTTTTCAGCATCATTTTTGTGTGCAGACCAGCCAAGGGCTGCATACCTCCATGCTGTGCCTGGGAGGAGTTTGTTGTTACACTTGGGGAAAAAGAAATCTCTGTCTTCCAACAGCTTTAAAATTTTCCCCCTGTCATTAAGACCCAATAAAACTGTTAGCACCTCCTCAGATATCCTATTTTCTCATGCCATCTTTCAGGTGTGCTCTATGGGCTTCCCTGTTTAGTACATGCAGGATACATTTTAAGAGACTCATGAATTATTTTGGGTATAGCAAAAGGAAGTAAACTCCTGGCTTCTGAAGGAGGTTAATGTGGCAACAGCTCCACAAATGGGTATCCTGGACCTCAGCCCAATTCTCTGTCTTTCTCAGTCTCCTTTCCACTTAGGTATGATTTCCAGGCGGGCATCTGGAGCATGGGAGGCAAGGGACTCGCTGGAGCTGCTGTCCAGGGCCAGGGAGATACCTGCGGTGCCTGAGGTGCATCCAGTGCTGAGTGCTTGCCTTGAGGCTGGAGGGCATCCCTGGGTCTCCTGCCCTGCTTGGCGCAGAGTTTGGGTACAACTGGAGGCATAATGTGGAGAGACCAGAGACGATTTAGAAACATGAGCAGATGATGCTGGAGAAAGTGCAGCATGCAGAGAGAGGACATCTCCGTGAACAGCATTTGTAGGAGGTAAAGGAAGGTCCTGCAAAGGCAATTTCACTGGATTTATCATATTGCCTGCTTGTATCCTTGGGGGTTTGTTTCACTTTTTCAAATTCTGGACTTTCTTTTGAGTTTTATTGCTCCAAAGGGATAAAGACTAGTGAGCCAACGTTTTACAAAACTCTTTCCAGCATTGTTCCAATACAAGAACTTTCTCCTTTCTTTCCTTGGCACTGCAAAGACTTGCATAAATTTAATTACATCTATTTATTTTGCATTAGCATATCCCTTCTCCCTTTGTCAAATCACCATGCACTGGATTCACAATTTAGGATTTCTTTTATTTCAGAAATTAACACAGAAAGGATCATACTTTCAGGGGGAAAGGGCATTAGAACTATCTTAGAAAAAAAGATTTTCTCACACACATTTTTGCAGATATTTCCTCTTTTTGAAATTTTTCTGGTTTTTATCACTTGAAAATTAAATGTTTTCATTACTTTTCCTCAAACCTGTTGAAAACAATTGACATAATAAGCTATTTAAGTACTCATTTTGCATCAATCCAAATAGGAATGAGATATCTAAGAGCTAGACATATAAATAGCTTAACTAATTGCCTCCTGACAAAGAGACTTTATGGAACAAGCCATTCAGCCCACACAGTTGTCTTCCTTACCTTCAAGAACACCATTACAGCTGTCAAAGGGCTCCTAGACCTGGTATAACATAAGGATTAATTGAGGATAGAGGGATTGCTAAATATCTTGATTTTTGTGCATAGATCTGATGTGAATCTCTGCTTTCCACAAGCTTTTTTGTACAGAATTAATCAGCCTAAAGATGGAACCGCAGATGCAATATTGGTACCTTCCACAGGTGTAGCTGTAACGACGGGCACTTTCTTCTCTTTCCTCACTGACACGTTAAACTGCTGCAAATGGCTGCACATCTGCTGCGTGGGTATCAATGACCCCTCTTCAATGAGGCTGCCACTCCTCAGCAGCTAGCCCAAGACGCCGTCAGTTAATCCAGTGTTCATCTCTGGAGAACGTTTGAGAGATGGAAGTAGGAGCACGCACTGTCTACCTGGAGACTGCAGAAGTCCTCAATGAAGACAGGTACCAGGGGATGGAGAGAGCAAGGTCCAGTGCATAAAACCCCGAAGCTCCACAGCAAAAAACCTCTGCATCATCTCCAGGGGAGAGGGAGCTGAGAGCTGGGAGGGATCACAGTCTGGGGCTGTCAGACGCCGCTGAGAAAGCACATACTAGGCTGAGATCCCCAGCCTGCTGTGGATGTTTAGTTTTCTGCCAGGTTGTCTCAGTTCTTATAGTGAGGCTGGGCTCATGCCTGAGATCTGGGACACTGTGCTCCAGTGGCACAACCAAAATCACTGCAAAAGCTGCACTGAACCCAGGTATGGGCAGGAAGTCCTGGCTGGGCATTGGACAAGAGAAACAGTGAGCACACCAGAGCAGAGGACAGGTCAAGAGAATGGTCAGACATTGCAGGTAGAGAAGACAAGATGCTCATGCTGGACCAGGTGCTGGAGCAAGTCAAGGGCAGAAGCAGGGTAAAATAGGAAGAAACACAGCTTCAGGTTTTGCCAGAAAGAGCTGTAGCGATGGTATCTTCCAGCGCCTCGGTGGGGACAAACCTAGGGCCGCTGCTGGATATGAAGTTCAATTGTGCCCTCAGATCAAGCAGTAAAAAGAGGGGGACTGGCCGCCACTGGAGACAGGGACTGAGTGGAGCTGACACTGCCAGGGAAAAATGAAAAGATAACACCATCCTGCTGATGGCATATTTAAATACAACATGGGTCTGAAAACCACAGCTAAATAAAGTGTTGTTTTGGTTAATTATATATTAAGAACCTTATTCCCAGAGACAAGCAGGGCCTTGTTTAAATTAGTAGGTTGCCTGCTAATTAAGAAATTTGCTACAATAACAACAACACATCTACCCAAACCAACATTCTAAAAATAACTTTGTGAAAAGGTTTTGACTGTCTATTAAGGTCATTAATTAGAGTAATTATGTCACAAATATTCTGTTAAGTTAATGGCAGTGTAAACAAAGACATAGCAACTGCAGGTGAGCAGAGACTTTATGTGATATGAAAGGAGGGCATATTACAAGCAGACTATGAATACACATAAGGACATGATAATCATGGGGCACCTCATGTATTTTCAGTAATCTTAAACTGTGATACGTGATATCACATGTGTGATATCATATATGATAAATATGTGATATAGATAGAATTGCTATTGACTCCAATGGTTTCAAATGAAAGGCATCACACAGCTAAATCCTGTGTGGATGTGGAGTGGAGGAATTCACTTTCAGCAAATCTGGTTCTGTGACCACAGTGTTTCCTCTGGCCTTCCATCCTGGAATATATCTACACTTTTTTTCAATCTATGATGCCATGGGCTTGACAGGCCTCAAAGACCATTCCAGGATTGGTTTTCACTCCTCTTTGCTTATTTCTGCACGCACTTTTGGGAGAGTGAGTGTCCCCACGGTGCTGTCTCAGAAGACATCACCTGTTCTTTGTGTGTGTTGCACGTGTTCAAATCCTGCCCTAACACCTGCTCCGATGACCTCTTCCAGAACTGTCCACCACAAACTTCCTGTGGGAATATTTTTTTTGCTTACAGTTTTACTGTCCTTTTATGTATGCATCATTCTGTTCCTTAATTAAAAAATACAGTTAAGAGGACTGGTGGATCTGTGCTATACCCATCACAATCAATCAAGTTCTCACTACATTGTCTTTCTCCCCAGGATAACCATTACCTGGTTTTGTGTCCTCTTTTTTAATGTAAGTCTCACCAAATCTCTAATTTTGTTATTCTTTCTTGAGTCTTTTCTAAGTTATGTTTTTTCTTGAGGTCAGAAACAGTATTGAAGAAAGCATTCCAGAGACTTTATAAATATACACACATATATTCTGTTTGTACTACTCAGTGCAGTAGTTTCTATTCCTATTTAATGAGCTTTTACAAGCATTTAATCAGCATTAATGTGTGATATTCGCTGCTGCTGTACACTTCATTGATATCCAAAAATGCTTAAAATGCTTTCCACAGACCCAGCTCAGAAACCAGCATATGAATATATGACTTTTTCCTAATACTCACACCTGTTTTATTTAATCAGATACAAACCTGACTTCAGTTACATACATATTGCCTAATATAAAAATCTGTTTAAATTCTTTTAATGAGTTTCTTGAAATTCGCCCTGATTTTTACTAATCAATTTATTTAGAATCGAAGTTCCTCAGTTCATGGAAGAGGCACAGCAGGAGGCTGTGAATCAAAGATCTGCTCAGCGTGGGATCCTAAGTTATTATCTGTATGGTCATGAAGGCCTACATGTAACTGTATTTCTAATTCTCTAATGCTGATTTACATCAGTGTTTTAAATGGGAGGACACGTGTGAGAAGGAAAATATTACACTTTCAGGGAAAAGATGCTGTCCTCTCTTTCGCTGTTTAAGCTGTGTCCCCTTATTTCTTTTGTGCTTTTTATGTGTGACATCTAAGTCTTTCAGACTGATCTTCTTTGAAGAACATGGTCTTGGTGGATTTTACTACACACTTGTGGCGTGGGTTATGGGGTTTGAATATATGCACCCAGGAAACTAATATTAAAACATTAATTACTTTGCACTGTAAGGAGTTCTGCACCTCAGGGTTGTTCATCAGGATGGATGGAGCAGAGGACTCATTTCAGAAGACAGAAGTAACCCAGGTCTTTCAATACAATTCCTACAGACACATCTCTCAAACACACATTTGCCAAATGAACTTCCCTGTGTAAACACCAACTTCATCATACTAATTACACTGCAAAATTCATATGCACTCACTCAATATTTGCAAATGATCTTCTTGCAGCAGAGACCTTTTTCTTCATTCTGAACTGCACACACGCACTTTGTGGTCCATAAGAAAGTGTACGCTAAAAAGAAATTTAAATACCAGCTGGCCCAAGCCCATATACATTTGAAGAGAGCTGCAGTTTACTCAGCTGAATTCATTTCCCAATAGTATATTTAAGGGTAGAATGCAATTTCAAGGTCTAACGGCTGATAAAGTTAATGTGCACATGGGAGAAAGAAAAGGTGCTGTCGTTGCTGCAGATGATTCCAGTGCAGATCCATTCACGTATATTCCTGTGCTGAAATGATTCTCCTCAAAACCGTGACAACCATGTTCCCCAGGGAGTACAGGGACTGCAGGGGGAGCCAGGAGGAGCAGTGGGGTGTGGGGAGTACTGTGGGGAGTGGGTGAAGGCACTGGCAGCCAGTGACTGGAGGACAAGGTGGGGAAATGGGAGAAAAGGGGTTTTGGACAGGGGGTCAGGGTACAGAAAACACCCTTCTGTACACAGCTGGAAGGAGAAGAGAGATGAGCAGGAGCAAAGGGATGTGAAAAAACAGGGATCAACGGCTGTATATAGCCTGTGATCCTGTTCCTGCGGTGAGGACAACCCCCAGATAACACATGGTTCACTCGACTCAGCCTGAAAAGCTACCATCACTTGATAGCCTCACTGCACTAAAACTGTCCTCCTTTCCAAGGGGACCAGCAGGCTCCAATGCCAAAACCTGTCTGAAGATCAGTTCAAAAATGAAGGTCTGCTTGTTTTTTGTTTGCTCTTTTCTTTCATAAGAACTCCTCACTTATGATTAAGGCTGGGACCTGAGCAGATGTCAAGACAAATAAAAGCTTTATTAAAAGTATTTTCTTCAACAGAGCTGGAAAAGCACATTTTGGGCAGTTCTAGCCCAAACAATCCTCATTTTGCTAAGATGAGCTGTGAGAGCTTTCAGACACAATGGCCAAAGCAAATATCTATTTATCAAGAATAGGAATTCAGTTTATAAAGAGTGGTTCAATTTGGCCTTAGTAAAGAAAATAGACCAGCACTGAAACACCAGGGAAAGCTGCACTTCAGTTTTGAAGAAGCCACAAATGTGAAGGGCCAAATCCATTCTGGGATGTTGGGACAGATACTAAAGGTGGTCCTGGTGACTGAAGGGGAATGTGGCACCTTAACCCCAAACCCTGATCTTGTCAGCTGAACTCCATAGCACCTTGTCTGCTACCAGAAAGCTCTCCTGCTCTCACCATTTACCCTACTGAAGCTTTTTCCCCCTGTGAAAAGAATTTGGGGTGCTTATGCCCAGTGGCACAGCTCATGGACAAAAAAGGCATTGTCTGGATGCCTTCCCCAGCTCAGCCTTCCAGTGTCCCCATCAGACATCCCTGTCCCTCCCACAGCCTCGTGCCCACAGTGCTTGAGGGAAGCTGGTAGAGAGACACAGATTCAGTCCCTTTTGGGAGCATGACCAGAGCACTGTGGCATGAGAGAAAATAAAGACCAGAAAGGAAGGGGCACAGCCATCCTTGTGTTCAAAGAGGAGCCACCCCATCGGGAGGGAGCAGCCACTGCAAAGGTGCCGCCACAGAGCCACCCTATGCTGCAAATACTCAGTGCTGAGCCTGCAACAGCCCCAGCCAGGGAGCAGGGATGTACGGGTGTGTGCTGTGCTGCACATCCTCTGCATGGCTCTCTGGGGGAGAAAGTCTCTGAGACCTGTAAAGGTTGTGTCGTACATGCCCCAGGCCAGGCTGTGCAAAGAGCCTGTCAGAGCTATGAACCATCACATCAAACAAATTAATGTTAATCTCTGCTCAGAGAGGGTTTTAAATGCTGTTGCACAGGGCCGGAGGTGGCAGAGCTCCTGTTTAACCTGGGCAGAGAGCTGAGCAAAGGAAGCAGCAGATGCAGATTGAACAGCAGATAAAATAACTGGACCAGCAAATTCACAGCAAAATCCTGAATGTTTTCTGTGCTGAGCCAGCCACAAAGCCTTGTGTTAAAGAAACAAATTGGACTTAGGAAAGAGGAAAAATTAAACCCAGAAAGGCAACGCTAGTGATACATAAAGAAAAGCCAGGGGCTGGAACTGAAAAATTTGCTGCACATTCACCTGAGGACCTCTCAATGGGCCTGAGAGGTGGAGGTGCACAGGAGTGCTGTCAGCAGGTGCCTTGCACCCAGCAGCACAGACAGGGCTGCTCCGGGCCAAGTGGCCAGGATAGGGCTGAGAGAGCCCCTTTACCGTCTCGGGGGCCCATGGGAAGATACTGTTTCTAAGCATTTGTCTGTCCCACCAACTGCCAGAGCTTCAGCCTGGCTGCTCACCCTCTCAGAGCATTCTCCTGCAAATCTGGGCTACCACAGCAAGGCACCAGTGGCCTGCAATGTCTGAAAACAGTACCAAAAATGGGACCTGATGTCTCCCTCTGAGCAGAGGGATTTGGGTAGAGGTGGTGGGACAGATGAGTTGAGGAAAAAGTGGCAAAGATTAATTTTGCACAGAATGTTGTACAAAACAAGGATTTAAAACTAGTTCTCCCTCTCTGCAGAAGCATTTGTCGTTCATATAAAAAGGGTTGTGATTCACATCACATTCATAAATGGGAAAGGGGACAACTTGGTAATCCTCACGGTAAAAGGGAGGGAAAGCAATTTGGGGAGGGGGGGCAAGGAAATTAAGTAAGTTATAAAACAAGATAGTGGCAGCTGGTGACAGCTTAGGACAGTCTGTCAGTTCATCCGCTCAAAATCCTCCTGTGTAATGGAGATGTCTGCCCGGGCACCCTGGCCTTGATGCTGCACTCGGAGCCACAGGCTGGGTGACTGTGCAGAGATCTTTGTTGCCTGCCTGCCCGCCCTCATCTGCCGGGGTTCAGTCAGCTACAGAGGTGAAGCCCTCTGCACTGGGCAGGGTATTGCCTTAATTTTTGAGCTCTCCCTCGCACATCCCTGCCTTTGCCTTTCATGAGGATTCTAAATGCTACAGCCAGGTAACTAAAGAGGTAAAGCACTTATTCTCTGCTACTGAGATTCACAATTGGGCACTGTAACACTACAAACAGTCAAACAGTCAGAGGAGACCGTCTGATTATGCCATAAAAAACGTCATTAAAATGTTGAATTTAAAAGAAAAACCCTTAGCTCTGGAAAAACTCATTAAAAAGTCATTATTAGGTAGAACCACCATAGCAGAAGGAGGTGGGTGTTTGGGTAATGGACCTTGCATATGCACAGAAGGACCTCCTGGTGATGCCATTATGATGCCAGATTACAGTGGCTAAACAATTTCAGTGCCAATCTATGGAGACCCCATTGAGTTACAGAAATAAAGCAAGGTTCTGCTGTGCAGATGTCCCGCTACTTATTACAAAAGTAAGAAAATAAATAGATATACATTGCTATGGTTTTATTCTGCACCAGAGGTTGTCTCATAAAGTGAACCTCCCACCTTTTTCAGGGTTCCTGTGTGCCAGCTGTCAGAGCGTGCTGCAAAACAGCATGCACTATCAGTACAGAGCACACAGCAGCGGCACACGCTAGGCAGAATGTCTCAGTAAGGGATAATATTCCTAAATACACTGAGGCATTTTTAGTCTACCATCAGCAAATGGGTAGGTACATAAAAAAGAAACATATCATACTTTGCTAATAAAATCTTCTTGCTTTGAGTTTTGGTGTAGCCTGTACCCTGTCCTCATGAGGAGACAGGTACACCTGGTGCACTGCAAGGAGTCTGACTGTAGTTTGCTAGAGAGAAAAACCCCGACATTTCCTTGCACTGGTCACAGTAGCTTCCATCCGTCAGGGACCTCTAGCCAAAGAATGTGCTGAAATCTGTTAATTTTTGTTTTTAGCAGAAATGTTTGTTGCACACAAAGTCACAGATGTGTCTAATGAAAGTAAAGCCTGTTGGTTTCCCAGCTAAATCCCATTCAGCTGTGGAGGTTGATGGAGGGAATGGAGGGCCCTGGAGACCTGCAGCTCAAGGTCAGAATCTGAGCCAGTGTGTGATGCTTCTAGCTGTGACCCCGCTGTCTGCTCTGAAAATGCTCTCATGTACATGAAGTAAAACATCTTTGATCGAGGTGTGCAAGTGCCTGGTCTCAAAAATTCCCAAATCAGTAAAAGATAGGGTAACATAGAACCCTTTTCTTTCCTGCCCTGCAACTGAGGGTGCCCAGCTCCATGCAGATGTGGCAGCCCTGGCACAGCAGCAGGAAGCCCAGTGTTGCATGCTCTGTGCACCTGGAATATTTTTCTGGACAACAGCTGCTTCCCATTAGCCTGTAACTGACAGTTTACATCTATTTTACAGAAAGCCAGTAACCATACCATCATGGTAGCTGGAATAGAGTCTACTAAAAAAAATGTCCACTCTCAGGACAAAAAGACTGAAGCTTCTTTTGTTTTCTATTTCCATCCAGCTGCAGTCATCAGGAAAAAAAACTGAGCAAAAGCTCAGGCAGATTTACTGTCATATGCAGAGAAACTGGTGAAACCCTCCTCCAGTTCACAGGGATATTTTTCTACCCATTTTCAAACCTTCTGGCATATTCACAGGAAAGGTCACCATAAATAGGTTGCTCAGCCACCTGTGTTGCAGTGACCCAAATCCTTATGCCCACTGGCATCCAAGTTGCTGCACTTTATCAGCAAGAATTTAGGGTAAAGGACACACTTCTTTCTGGGTTTGTCTGGGAGAATCTTCCTCTGGGCTTCAGAAGTATTTCATGTGCTCACAGAGGTAAACACTGGCCGAGGGAGGAGCTACCGAACTGCACATAAACTGCAGGCTGTTGTTCCACTTTTAAACATATTTCTAATATTCCAATAACAGTGTAACTAAATGTGCAATTAGAGTGGAGCCAAGTTTCTCAGAGCATAACTTTGCAATTTAGCTTTGACCATACCCTGAAATAGCTACATGCAGGCAAAGCACCATTTGAGAAGAAAACTTTTGCTCAGAATACTTGCCTGAGAACAGCCCCAACCCAGGTGGCTCAAAGGGAGAGCTGGCCTTTTGCCAGGATTTGTCCTGTTCTTTGGATTAATTCCCAGAGTAACTTCAGGAAACTTCCTGGACCTTCTGCATTAAAAAACACCTTTTGCTATAAAAGTTTAAGTCTTAAATTACCCACTGGGGAACAGATCTTGGAAGCAATCAGCATTACAGGCCAGTAATTGTTGGCCCAAGGAGGAAGAAGACTAAATGGCCGTAAGACATAACACCTCTCTTTGCATTTCCTTGGGCCCCTTTCTCTTCACTTACAATAAAGGAACTCACAGTGCTAAGTTAAGACAGATTACTCGGGTTTCCTCTGCAATATACAGGCTATTTAGTGAAGTGGTGAGCAAAGGCGTGAACTCAGCTGAGCTTACCAGTGTGGACAAACTGTGCTTGGATTTGCATGGCATCTACTCATCTACCACATCCGCAGTGTGAAGCTGGTTGTGTGGACCTGACTGCTGCATTCAGGCTAAAAGTACCACTAACTTAAGCTTTTCACCTTGATTTCTTCAGGGAGGAGAGCACCACTGCAGGAAGACTCTTGCAAGGTTTGTTGAGACCAATGACCGTCTGTCAAAGGATTCCTCACCATAGGGTCTAATAACACAAAACCTCAGTTATGGCTTCAGATCCCACTGTAATATTTAGCTGCATTAGCTTTGGTTGCTGTTAAATGTTGAGAACAAAATGGAACAAATGGGAACTGCCTTCATGCCCCTAGGGGTGCAGATGTGGAATGAACATGATCAGCACATAAAGGGGACTCTAGATGCAAATATAGTCCTGTATTTATTTGCTATTACTGTGGAACCCTATATGCCATACCTGTGCTTAAAACTGCTAATTTTAAGAATTCAGAGAATCTTGCTAGGCGTAAAAATATCAGGACACTCTGTTAGAATTAATTACATTATTGACAAAATTAATTGGTTACATTCTACTTTGGAGGTTTTGGTTAATCTCAGCTCAGGTTTTTAGGGCTTCTTGTGCTATCAGGAAGAAACCTGGTTAGAGTAATATAAACATGGACCGTAGAGCTAGGGCTGAAAGAGATATTGAGGATCATGTAGCTGACCCTTTGCTCTGATGGCTGGATTCTGTGCTCCTGAAATCACTTCTGCCAGATGTGTGTTTGGCCAGTTCTTAAATTTCTCCAGACATCTTTGCAGAGATTCTGTAATTGCAATTTATTCCCATTTGTGACAGAAATGGTAAGTCTGAACCGAGAATGGATGGGATAGTCCAGGAGAAACGGCAGAAGAATGGCAGGGGTTAATAGCACCTTTCTTAGCAGGTCATCAGAATCCTGTCCACAGGGAGTTTCTCCAGATATCAAGACTAAAATCACAAGAAGATACCTAACACAGGGGACAGCCTAGGAGCAGACTAAGAAAAGTCATCTAGAGGCGATCCTCTTAATGCAATCCAAGTTGGAGGTCTGCGTGGTGGCTGCAAAGGATGGCTCATGCAGAGACATCCCACTAATCAGGGAAGAGAAAAAAAGCAGGTGAGGCAGTGGGCTAGGCTTGTGTGCTGAGTACCTCTCACCCAGCGTCACTCACATGCCCAGGGCAAGATCTGGGGGTTTGTAGTTTTTGTCACAGCGGAAAAAAGAAAGCACATTTCCATGTATGACAACTAATGACATCAAATGTATTGACAACAAATGCAGCACTAGAAGCCACTCTCCTTTGTCCACATAATCAGGTCCCTGTGACGTCAAGGTAGATATTCGGGCTGTGAAATGAAACTCCAGTGACACAAAACAATTATATTAGTGGCAACTGAATCTCTGGCATGTGAGTATTCATCATCAGCCACTACCCAGGAAATGGGCAGTTTAAGCAAGCTTAAGTTATTGAGAAAACCATAACCTGAGGACTAATATTTTCTTTATTCTATTATTCACATATTAAGATTATATATGGAATAGGCATGATCTTCAGTTCACACACATTCTATGACTTTGCAGGCGGGGGCTCCTGCAGTGCTCTCAACCTCCTTCTTTGCAAAGGCACCTTTTCTAGTTTGGGGTAATCTCAATACCCTGTTGTAGAAGATGGAACTGTGGTGCTGTAAAGTCTCGTTGCTCCTTAGCATCAGGCACTGATGTGCTGAGTGCCAAATTCACAGTGATGGGCACTTAATTTTCTACTGCTGTGAGTAAGTCTAGATGTTCAGAAAAATGTTCTTAATTGCTGATTGGTTTTGTTGCATTTATGGGTTTTGTAACTCTGCTGAAAATTAAAGTCCAGCCTCTCAAATATAGGCAACTCGATTTTCATCAATATCAGGCTTGATGCCTGCAAGTTTACAAACTGGGGTAGCAATAGACTGGAGCATAATACCTTGCTACCTCATTTACCATCACTTGGTTCCTTTAGGCCACAAGTGTCAGCGTTATTAGTCCAACAGTTTTATGGGTTTACACAGTCCTTTATGAGCTGCTAATTACTTGATTGTGCTGAATTGTTGTAGGCTGTGATATTTTGTACAACACTGCCTGCCAGTGCACTGCTGTGAGCTTTGCAATGCAGCCGGGCACACAGCCCCAGCTTAGCAAAGCTACTTGACCAGGTGGCTGCAGCATGAGGTCATCCCTGGATGTATTCTTTCCTGGATGCAATCTCTCCAGATGCCTCTATCATGCCCCAGTATCCACCCATCGCAGCCTTCCTTGTAAGCCCAAAGCAGGCAGAGTAGAGACCTGGCAGCTTGCTCTGCCCGGCGTGGGGAATCAGCACAGAGGCTGTGGTGCTTCCAGGGCACGTTGTGGCCTCAGCACACACAGGCCACGCAGGCAGTTCTTCTGGTTTGCTCTACAGCAGGAGGACACATACGCTGATGTGCAGCCGGGCCAGGGCAAGGAGATAGCCAGGGTGGGCAGGATGTGTCCTGGAGAAGAAGGGATCCCTGGGAAAGGTGGGTGGAATGCCGCAGCGCTTAAGTGAGGGTGTCCAACCTGTCACTGTGTGCTTGCCCAGCACTGCATCGCTTTGGGAGGTACTTCTTTTTGACAGGTTGCATCAATACTGATAACAGCCCAAGGCTGTTTCTTATGTATACAATGCTGATCACTCCAGAACGTTTCACACAGTGCCCAACATGCCAAACTCAGCACTGCTTCCATCACTGCCAATACCTTACCTTCACATGGAGAAGGTAATGGAGAGCCCAGCTCCTGAAGGGTGTAAAAGCTGCATGGAAAGTTACGATTTTTGAGCATTGTTTGCTTTAACCACAGACACTACTGATAAATGTTACTAGTAGTGTTAATGTTCCTACCACTGCCTGGGAAGTGGAAGGCACAGGTATGTCATACACACTAAACTCAGGACTGCTGCTGCGACCCAGAGGCAGGGATAACACCAACAAGCTGTGTGCCACCAAGCAAAGCACAGTCAGGGAGACCATCCCATAGGGTAGGTAGTGGAATAGATGGAGTGACAGCCCTTTCACTTTTTGCAGGCTTGCACACAACCCATGGCTCTTCAGGTGATGTTTCTCAACTCTACCCTGCACCATCTTTCTGATGGTGCTCAGCATGGAGAAATAAGGCTTGGTATGGCTCGGCATGGCTCCAGCATCAGCAGACACCTGGAAGCTTTGTCTGGCATGGCTTCTAGCAGGGAAGAAGCTCCAGCCTCAGAAAGAGTAGTGGGAAGTCACTCCTGCATCTCACAGAGTTGGAACCTCCCTAAGCACTGGAAAACTCCACAGAAAACCCTAACAAAGACCCCAATAAAATTGTTATGTTTGCTGTTTCTCATCTCCAGCTTGAATACATCAGAGGCTGTATCAGACTGTACTGAAGCAGCATGCTGTTTCAAAAAAAAAGCATAAAAGCAGCACCAAACATTTCAGTCAAAGGCCCTATCACGGTTTGTCAGCTGCTAATCAAGCATCACCCAGCCCTCACGCAGGCCCCTCCAGTGGAATGGCAGAGCGAAGAGTAAAAGTAAGAAAACTCATTGGTTGAGATAAGAGAGTTTAACAGCACAGAAAAGGAAGAAAATAATAATAATTGTAATAATAATAAAAAAGTTACTAGGGTATTTAAAACAATTGCTCATCCCTTGCCAACTGATGCCCAGCCAGTCCCCATGCAGTAGCCCCTGGCCCACTCTACCTGCAGCTTATATACTAAGCATGACGTCTCATGGTCTGGAATACCCTTTTGGCCAGTCTGGGTCAGCTGTCCCAGCTGTGTCTCCTCCCACTTTCTTGTGTCTCTCCAGCCTTCTCACAGGCAGGGCATGAGAAGCTGAAAAGTCCTTGGTGTAGTATAAGCACTGCTTGGCAACAACTAGAAACATCAGCGTGTTATCAACATTATTCTTGTATTATATCCTAAACACAGCACTCTACCAGTTACTAGAAGGAAAATTAAGTGTATCCCACCCAAAACCACGGTAGGCAGCCCTTCATAGTGTTCTCCTGGAGACAGACAGCTGTTTTCTCATTATTTAAATAGCACCCAAACCCTGTAAGAGAAGCTGCAAGTAAGAGTCTCCTTATGTCTCTACACAGGAGGCTTCCCAGTTGCTGGCACTAAACCATCTCTTATTAGACAGCCATGCTATAATTACATCTGGGTCAGAAGGCATGAACTGACAAGTTTTACTTGGAAACAATAATTGGGAAAAGAAGCAATATTAAGCAGAGATAATAATTTTGGATCCATTTTGCCCTCCTGAAAAGACTTTCCACAGATTCTTATTACCATAGGAATTAATTTAAAATCCACATCCTGAAGGACATGCAAAAAATTGTTCAAAGAAAATGGGCCTAACCAGAAAAGTATGTAATGAGTTCTGAATTCTCAGCTGAACACACTGGAATGGGAATGTGAAGCAGTAGTCTGAGGGTTGCTGCAACATCTGGGGAATTTAGCTAGTCCGGTAGGAAAGAAAAAGTTCCCTTTTCCAGATCTTTGGGAGAAAAGACACCAATTTGATCATTCATTTTTTATTGCATTCAGTGCTAGTTCTGAACTTCTGCTAATTACATTGGCTATGTTATTATACCATTAAAGAAGCCCATTGTGAAATGCAGCCAGGTGTTTAAGCACTGGCTTTCATATACTAGACCACAAGATACTGAGGAAGGCAGTTTTTCTTCCATATTTTCAGAACTACTGGTAGTTCAAGCAGATGCCTAACTGAATTAGATCATCAGTGACTGAGCTGCAGCCGTGACACGTTTATAAAAGCAGTGCCAAGAGGCCAGCAAGGATCAGGAAAGAGGGTCATAATGGGATTACCAACTGTTTGGCCTGACTTCCTGTGTGAAGGATGCCAGTCAGTCATTTCAGTGTACAGGCCATTTCTGGTATTTGTGCTACAAGACATAAATTTGGTCTAATGAGTAACAAACAGACATGGAAATGAGACCTTCCAGGGAAAAGCTTCAGACTGCCAAGCTTTACACACATGCCAGCTGTCCGAGCTCTGCACATACCAGCTATAGACCATGTGTTCCTCTGGGGTTTCAGCACACTTACTTTGGCTTCAGAGACACAAAGAAGGGAGAGTGGGTGGTCACACCAGGTGTGTAAAGCTGAGCAGTGTGATACCTCTTGTGTGACTCTGTGGAAGAAAATGTGTCCCGAATAAGTGGTGCCATCCTGAGTGTGCCACAGAGACCAAGTGCTTCAGTAGACTATGTCAGGGAGAAGCCATTTGACATTTGATGCACTGCTAGAAGGTCATGGTAAGCACATCCTTGTCCCTGGCCTAGGACCAAAGTGGAGAAGCTCTTCAAACACCAGGCTAAGGAGAGAACACTTATGGAAAACTATGAGCTCTACTATTTCTGAGACAGGTTAGCTTCAGATGTGTTTCGAGAAAGTTCCCTTTCTAGAGGGTACTTGCAATGCCTGGCATAAGATCCTCTCCCCACTTTGTTAGGGAGGTAGACAAGACATCATTAGATCCAGAGGGAAGTGGTTGGTCTGTCTCCTTTGGCTGTGGTTGCAAAGCAGTGCAGTACAGGCTGTGTCTGTGAGTTGCAGAGAGGGGTAGCAGCCACTCAGCTGTGCGGCTCCTGGCCTGGAAATAGGTCAAGCACAATGGGGCATCAGACAGCAAAGAGCAGAGCACACTCTCCTCCCTCATGCTTTCATAAACCCAAGGATCAGCCTCAGCCTGGGGAGAGGCTGTCTGGGGAAAAACTAACAGGAGAAAGGAAATAGGGCTGAGAGACCAGAGATGAACTTTTCTTGGAATGGGGGAAAAGCCACACATGTATAAAATAGAAAATGTAGAAAGTCATGAAAAGAAGATGAGAAAGTAGGAAAAGTCTGGACATGGGTGGTCCTGGGGAAGTTCATGGAGAAGGAGCATTTAAGAGCACGAAATAAGTTTTATTCCTAGTACAGTCTATTACCAACATGTACATTTTCTTTAATGGCTTTTAGGTTAAGCAAGTTATATCTAAAACATGTTGAACACATTGCATGAGGTGAGCAAACTCCTCTGATACTCCACCAGGGATGTAACACCTTTCTAGCATCTGGTTTTGTGCCTACGTCTCCTCACGAGCAGTTCCTTGGTCTGTTCATTTCTCTTCTGGGCAGGGCAGGCAAAGCTCACATGAGACTGTGACCACCAAGAGCCATTGGGGTCTTCCAGGCAGGCCATGCTTGGTGCAGAGATGTGCTGCATTAACCGCTGCTGATGCTATTTGGATGCAATTGCCAATGAAATAAGGTAGATATGTATAGTGCATACCTAACAGCCCATGTCGAGGAAGTGTGGTGTCCTGCAAGACCCTTCCCAGGGTAAGAGGACAGCACTTCAAACCATTTATGTTCACATTAATAAAAAAGGGTTAATTAATCACCCATATAGTTGGGATTATGAAGCAATTAACAGATAACATTATTTAAGAGCAGTAACCTAGGCTTGGCATCCTTCTCCCATTTTTAATAAAGGTTCACAGGGCTCTGTGTTTCTAGCAAAGCTCTGACAGAGCCAAAACACCCTAATGTTCCTGAGATGAGAAGGAAACTTCTTGTGGTCGCCGGTGTGAGGTCAGATCCTGGTACACTGCAGCCTCTTTCACTCTTCCCAATGTTCCTTTCAAAATACTGACGCTAACCACTGTGTTCCTAGAAAATATCAAAAGATCAACACATAAATGCTACAACAAACAATACTTCTTGTCCTCACACAGTTCTTCTCCCTCCAGGGCTACAGATAATTTAATGGGAGAACTGGTTATTTCAAAATGAAGTGATCGTTATGGTATTTTCATTGACAATTCAGTGAAACTGTCAACTCTTCTCACTCTAATTGCTTTTGATCAACGAAAGAAAAACATGCACACTTAAAAGAAAATTATTTTGATGCAGTGGAACAGCTCCCTCTTTAAAGAGACTGATACGAAAAAGAGCAGGCAACAGAAAATGATGAGAAAAGAAAGAAAGGAGGAAAAAAATTAACACATTTTCCCAAACAATCACTTGTTACTTCAGTATTTCTGCAGCCAAATGCAGCTACTCCAGGGGAAGACTTTCCATGTCCTTCAGCAACCTCTGCCAGAAGAAAAATTTATTTGGATTGGCTCCTGAAAGCACTCAAGAAAAAGCCAGTTCTTGAGTATTTAGAGGGGAGCAAGTGTTTAGCTTGTGTTGCATGAGTCAGGTTTCTCACTGGTGCCATTCAATCAAGCTACAGAGATTAACTTGAATACACAGTCTAGTAAAACCTGCCATAGAATACCCATAATTTAACATAGGCTACAACATTAGTCATAACATAAGTAGCAGCAACGTAATCTTAAACTCTAGTGGAAAGTATGATCTATCAACACTCAGGTTTTAACAGATTTCCGTTAAACACATTGTGTAAAAAAAAACTTGGTTGCTCTTTGCTTGCCCTTGGTAACTCATTAAACATTACTACGTCACACATAAAGCTGGCTAATGCCACAGTCCTTTAAAAATTAAACAGAAATTTATGTTTCCTTTTAGTTCACTTCTCTCTCCCAAGTCCTGAAGTATGGAAGAGAGAAAATAAAGCCTTGAATCCCGGTTAGATTTGGAATCAGATTACAAGGAAGGCCTTGCACATTCAGAAAAAGCACAGGAAAGCCCCCAAACACTGGACAACCACCAGCTCACACTTTAATGGGGCTCTGGTGTGGTCAGGGCTCTGTCGCCCCACAGAGGGCTCTTCTGCATAAGGCAGGATGGAGATTCAAGGGCAGGTCTCACCTCTCCTGCTCATCTGAACCATTCACTGCCCAAATATTGTCAGCCCTTCCTGACTCCCCTGCTGGTGCTACACGCTCCACTCATAGCAGTGCTCTGCAGGACTCTGCCTCAGCCCTGTCCTCCCTCCTGGCTCTAGGCACCAGCTCCCTTTCTAGGGCCAGGAGCACCACGCTTTGTCTCCAGGGAAAGCCCCTGCCAGAGACCTGGAGGGAGATTTCCAAGAGGGTGGTGCTGATGAGAGTCCCCATTTGGTTCCTAGCCAGAAAAGTTAGATTTGGTGTATCAGGTCAAGAAAAATAAAGCAGCAAGACCAACTGCCAACCACCTCTGGGACAGGGGTCAGCACGCTCTCTGAGAAGGACTTGGCTGCACACCAGGCAGGTTAACTCATCCTGATGCTCCTTTCTTCTAACAAGGGCCTTGATTTCTAAACATGTAAGATTAGAATTGATTTGGTTTGTTTTAAAAACCTCTGTCTATATCATACATTCTCTGCTAGCCAAAATGGTCACCTTTGGGATTTCAGCAGAATATGTGAATGCTCAGCTCTTCCAGGAACTGAATCACTCTTATTTGTGTACCTAATCATGGATTTAAAAGCTTAACTTGTAACATGCTGATTTGAAAAATACAGCCACCTCCTTTCTGGTTATATGCTGCAGACATGGAAAAATAAAAATGACAAAAGAATGTCCCTTAACCTGAAAGAGCTTGTTTAAAAAGCCAGATCTCCTGGGAGCACAGGGAGGATATCTGTGTTTAGATGCAAGAGATAAACTCACGAGCTGTGAGACGGGGAGGATGGGAAGAGACCTTCATTTATCGTGTCAAATCCAAGCTTCATGCAAAGTTTCAGTCCCAATATAATCTGCTATTTTGAATAGCTGGTACTCAGGCACACAAAAGCTTTTGAACTGCAGACTCCAGAATAGCAGAGGAAAAGCGAGAGTATCCATCACCTCCCTGATAGGCTCTGCCAGCTCCATCTACCCATTTTCGTAAAACATCTTCACCTTGCAGAAAGAATACAATTTAGAAAATCACACTGGGCTCGTGTGATCACATTTTCCTCATGACCTTGAAGCAGACAAGATGAAAAACCAGGGGTTTTTCCTTTCCAAAGGCTGCACCTTTGCAGCCCTGCCTTTGCCCAGCCTGCAATGATCAAAGCAGGGAAGGTTTAGATCGGACGTTAGCAAAAATCTCCTGAAAGGGTTGTCAAGCATTGGAACAGGCTGCCCAGGGAAGTGGTTGACTCACCATTCCTGGAGGTATTTAAAGATGTGTGGATGTGGCACTTGGTGACATGGTTTAGTGGCGAACTTGGCAGTGCTTGGTTTATTGTTGGACACTACAATCTTAAAGGTCTTTTCCAGCCTAAACAATTCTATGATTCTGCAACAGTAAGACCTGCAGGAGGACACAGAGACCCCATGTTGTATGTAATCCTGCAACAATATCAAACCTCTTTTGTTTTCTGACTTTTTTTTCCCTCCTTGCTCTATAGTTCCCTAGAAACCTCACAGTAAGTTTATTCTAATTTTGCCCTTTCTTCTATCAGGTTATTTTTACTCCTGCATTCCTAATGTAGCTTGAAATTAATGCAGCCTTTTTATTTATATATCAGCCTCCTCAATGATGTATCCACAGTTTGAGGAGAGATATAATTACAGGCTGTTGCAGAAGAGCACAACAGGCTGGTGTCATTACATCCTGGGCAAACTTCAGCTTTGTTTGGAATTCATGGCATATGGGATTTTTTTTTTTAAGTTGTTTGATCTGAATGTCATTCCTCTAGACCCTGTAATAATCTAAATCACATCAGGACACAGCGAGTTTCCCTGTGCAGCATCAGAAATCACAGAAAAAGGGGCTGAGAGAACATGTCCCTGCTGCCTGCCGGACAGGGCAGTCCTTCATCCAGGGATTTCTGAGCCCAAATAAGGAATAGGGAAGTTTTGACTAATATTTTAATTAAAAGCACCCAGAAAAACACATCTAAAACTAAGCAGTGGAGGTACAAAATTAATAGGAAAAACCTAAGTCCGCTTTGCAATGACACCATTCTTGGATCTGTGATGTGTTATTAAACTGTGGATAAATCACTTCTTACCAGAAAAAAATGGTAAACCTTGCATTGCTATTTGAGAGAAGAGGTTTAGCTGTGACCCACTGGGGCCAGCCATGGCTGTGTATTTCATACGGTGAGGATTGCAAAGGAGGAGAAAACCATTTCTGGAGACTCTGACCTGAAACAACTCCCTGCTAAACAACAATAAAAAGAAGATAAAAAGAGAAGAAGGATTAAAACTTTCTATAAGTAGTTTTAATAAAATTAATACGCTTTTATTGTTTTAAATAAAGCTCACCTCACCTTATCAATTCCCCCAAGGGTACTGTGGTTGCGATTAACTCTGGCTGAAAAATGGCTTTCTCATGCCATGAAACCCCAGAGTTTCTTAATTTCAGGGTCCTTCTGCCAAAAAGGAGAAGGTGGATGGGAGCCTACAGAAGGTGCCAGAAGACAAGGCAGAAGAGCAAAAAAAACCCATCAAACTTTCAAAGCCTTATTTTTATACTAAATAGAACCTCATCCAGGGATGCTATATGTCTTTGCTTTATAGGAGGGACTGGGGTTTAAACAACTGAGGTTTAGCCTTCAGATCTGTCATTTCTATTCTTGGCTAAATTAGATTTCCACTGAAGAATATTTGTTGAACCTCCTAATTTTTTCATTGTACAAATGTCATATATAATAGCGATGAAGGCAGAAAAAAATGAAACAATTGCTTATGAAAATGAAACATTTTAATTAAATTTAAACATCATGGTACTTAGTATTATTTAAATAAGGCATCACTTTTTATTTAACATTGTTATGAGATGTTTTTTCTCTTAAATAAATTTTGTGTTCCAATCCAGGTACCAAACCAGAACCATTCTGAGCATTCTCAATGAACACTCTGGCCAGTGGGACATTGCACAGCCTGGTGGTCTAAAGACCTTCCTAAGTGTGTAAGTAAGTTGGTAAATTGGGATGGCACTTGTTTTACTTAGCTGTAGGCTAGATTAGTCTAATCTAATCATGCAGGCTTCCTCCTCTGGCAAAGGGGAAAGAGAGCATCTCCAAATGGCAGATCATCTCCTAAAGGCTTTCAGATTTGGAGGTTAAATAGCCATCTGTGGGTGCCTCTCTGCCTGCTCTGAGCATGGAGCAGGAACTAGAAGAGTTCTTTTGACATCTGTACTTACTACTAGATTAATGAAAATAGAGAGATGAATAAAAATAGAGGGATGACCTCATGCTTTAGCTCAAGCCTTTAATTTACTAGCTTTGGCATGAACGGTTGCACTAATTACTAGGAATTACTCCCATATTTCAGAGGAAAAAAACCCAATGTAACAAACATGGAAACAGTAGACTATGAGGCACTTCAAAAATTACTGTCCCAGGTAAGCAGTTTTATATAAAATAGTAGATCAGAAACCAATTTAAAATGAAAGAGAGGGGGGAAAATAATCTCTGCAGTTTGTACAATTTCAATCTCATAAGAAACCAACTATAGTTGGTTTGGTTCTACTTTGAAAGGTACATAAAAACATCTCAAAAGGAAATCTCATACACTATGACAACAATAAATAACTTTTTATTTGACCAGCAGAGCAGTTTTAGAGAAATACCTATGAAAGGACTGAGCAGGGGGAAAAAAGTGGATGGTTTTTCTGACTTTTATGCAAAAACCTCACTGGACAAGTTTGGTTGGAAACAGAGGGAGGCTCAGCTCCGCAGACCCCTCCATTTAGCAGGAGGTAGGACCTGTGTCACACTGTGTGCACTCCAACATATTCATCAGTCATCTAGAAGAAAACAAAAAAGGTTGGAGATGGACTGTGCTGGATGGCACTGAAAGGCACTGGAAACTCCCCAGTAACCAAGGGGGGTAAGTAAAATGCTTGAGACTAAAACCCAGGAGTGAGGGACCTCTGATTTGACCCATTCTTCTGCCGATGCCAAAGTAAGTACTCCTCAGGTCCAAAACAAGACTTAGCCTTTCCACATCACTGCAAAGATCCAAATGATTTCTCCAGTGAATTTCAAGAAGTCACTTATTGGCTAGGGACACATGAGGACTGCATCCCTGCCCCATGGCACTGCCTTAGCAGATCAGTGGTGTGGCCCATGGGCCCCCTGCAAAAAGCCCCTTTGTTTCTTGAGAGCTGAGTGTTGGATTTCACCAGCATCTCAACCCAAAATGTCTCTGACATATTTTATCTCTTTTCTCTTTGTCATGGGTTGGCATCCTTCCTGCCCTTCAGGTTTTTTCACTTTTGGCTCTGTTTCTTCGGAGAGAGACCAGGAAGTGGTTTGCAGCAACAGGTGCTGTAATTTCCTCCAGAACTTGATAGAACCAGTCAATTCACTAATTTGAATATTGACAGCTCTACTGAGCCACTGAGAGAAGGGTTACACCTCTGTGCAATACAGCATTTAAACAGGGATAAGGTGGGAATCACCCTCTTGCTCTTCCGGCATTGGCAGAGGTAACTTGAGGGCCTGCTCAGCCCCTGGGGGAGGACTGGGCCGGCCCAGCAGGGCCCTGCTGGGCCCTGCCTGCGCGAACCTGTGCGGTCCGGCAGGGGGCCGGGCCGGGCCATGGTCCCTCTCTGCTGCGGGGCCAGGGCCTTAATCCCCTCGGCCCCAGGGGTG
>VYZQ01024626.1:153211-175380 GCA_013400655.1 Mystacornis crossleyi
AAAAAAAATCTGCAGTGTTTGCCCCTAGCTAGCTATCAAACAAATGGACAATTACATATTTGAAGTGGAGATGGTGAACATTAAGGCTATTCCAATTATAAAACCACCCTACTCTTTACTGAAACCTGTCCTGACAAAAAAAAAGAGCCATATTTCAATGTGATATTTTGTAAAATGGTAATACTGTGATAGCGATACGATTACTGCAAAGGCTGTATAATTGGATGATTTAGGATATGCAGGGCTTTTGAAATACATTGGGCTTGTTCATTTCTGTAAGACTGCTAACACTTTCTTTTAAGTCTTTCATTTTTCATTAATGCATTCATTTTACAAAATCCCCTCTCACACTAGTACTAGAAGGAAATTTAGTTGGGCCAGTTTTCTTTCTCTGTACTGTTTGCTAATGTATGTCCTTCCACATGTCTCTGCATTCATCTCTGCTCTTGCTGAAAATATCTATTTTTTTCTGTTGTATTTCCTGGAGATCTTTTCCTGCCCTCATTAATTTTTATTGTGTGGTCCAGAGCACTCTCTGCTCTGCTAAACAACAGGAAAACAGAATAGAAGTCATGTTCCTAGTAAAGTGGGCAGCAAATGCCTCGAAAGGAAAAGTAATACCCCCATGTAATTTTTTTTCCACCCTGTCCCTTACACAATCTGGCACTTGAGTTGTTTTTAAATCACTAACTACATCAGCTGGAGTTTTTCTGTGTTCTGTCATCAGTCACATCTAGCTTTTTCCCTCCATCCTGTCTGCAAATTAATCCAGCATCCCCTGGAGTAAATTCATTGTTCAAATCATTCCTGTCAACAGCTTGTGAAGGTCTTGGCTGGCTCACCAGCTCGAACACTGATCCCAGACCTTGGCACCTCAGCCAGGACACAGCTGCTCAGTGCCACACCAGGCTGAGTCCTGTCCCATGGCAAGGGCCAGGCCACCCCATGGCACAAAGACACAGTGAATTTTGTCTCTCAGCGACAGGTAGGATTAGTGCTTGCTCTCATTCATCATCTAAGAGGGACAGAAGTGCTTTTTAACTCCATTGCATGCTTTAACCTGAAAGGGTTGTGCTCCCCCCTTCCACACACCAAAACGAAGGACCTCAGTTAATTGTTCTTCCCAATCTACTTGCTCTTAAGGGGAAATAGCTAGTGTCAATGAATAATAAATTGAGTATTTGCACATTTTCTTTTTTTTTTTCTTTTCTAACTTAAATATTTGGTGTAATTTGCCAGCTATGGGTCTCTTGTATTATTGCCCCTTTTTGAGATGATTTATACACTGAGCAAACAACTCCATGGCTCACATACAGAAGGTGGAAGTGCTGGCCTGCCAAACACTGCCAATTTCAAAACCAATTATTTTCTTTCTCTTTTGATTAGGAGAAAATGGTGGCAAAAGTCTGTTTGTTTTGCCTATTGCCTACCTATTTTTTTTTGAGCCAAGTTATTTCCACAATCCATTCAATGCATCAGAGCTACTCAGTTTAATGGAATCCCTTCCCTCTGAGCTCACAGAAAGGACACAACCACAGCTCCTGAGGAGCTCTTCCCCTTGGAAGTGTTGAGATATGGTCACCACTGAGAGATTAGACTCACATCAAGCCTCAAAACATTGACTCCATGTGACAAAGCCTCAGCATCCTCATTGAAAAAGTAATCCTGCAGGGCTGGCTGAGTGCAAAACTGACAGTAAAAACACTCTGATCATTTGTTTGTTTGTTTGTTTTTAACCTGAATACCACTGAGGTGAAGCTCACCTAAACAACATGTAGGCTTGGCCTCACATAACTATGTAGAATAAGAAAAATTGTTCTCACTGGGATTTTTAGGTCACAGGAGCTGTTTCGGTGCTTTTACAAGATTATAAGGATAATATTTGAGAGTAATTCATTTTCTAGTTTATCTGCAGAGTGCTTGAGTAAAGATAATTGTGTTTTATGGTGCTTGAGAGTATCCAGAAAGCAGTTCAATGTCAACTTTTCTGCTGAGGCAATCCAATCTTGCAGATTAAATACTGATAAACATACTGAAGATGCATAGCTCCTGGTAAATGCTAAAGCTCATCATACTGTAAGTGTAATTTTGATGATGACTACTTTGCCACTAATTCAAAACAACACCTGTCATTGTGTTTGAAGTATGCAAAGTGCTGAAACGACAGTGCTGGAAGCTGTGCTCCTTTACTCAGAGACACCTTATGGAGACACAAGTGCAGTATCAGCTCCTGCAAACCAACTCATCTTCACGTTTCTTACAGGAAAGGCTGTGGCTTTCGGAGCATGAAAAAATCTCTCCTTGCTCACCCCTGATCTCGCTGCCAAAATAGGGAGCAGCAGAGTGCTTCTACAATACCAGCTTTTGCAAGAGACTTCCTTGACTGTGGTTGGACAAATAACATAACACGAGTAACATCCATGATACCATGTCCCATTGTGACAGCTGTGGGTGAAAACTTACCAGGGGCGGCAACCTTCACTCCTAACCTATGCTCAGGAAGGTTCATTCACTGCCCTCTCATGCTCTGCCTCTCCCAAATCCTGCTTTCTGGTGATCCCTGTTTCACCTGACACCTACCTTAATGATACAACTGATTTCTCTGTTCCTGTTGGTAATGTATCACCCACTTATATGCCTTTCATATTATTCTTGACCATGAAAAGAAAACCTGAAAGTTAACTTGCCTAAGAAGATGTCAAAAGACACATACTGAGAACCAGTGGGCTACAGCACCCAATTCCACTGCTTTTCCATCCACATCAAACCCATCGGATGGGTTTGCCATGCTCCTCAGTGCCGAAGCACATCCTCGTCACAGCCCTGGAAGGAGAGCAGGGTGCTCTGGCAGGGTGGGCACAGGAGGGCTCCCCATCTCACACTCATACCCCAAGCCCCGGGCAGGGCTGGTGGAGCTCTGCACACCCTCGGCTCTCAGTTTGGAGCAGTGTCACTGCACACACCAGCAGAGAGCTCCAGGGTTTTCATCTTTCACATGACCAATGCTAATTTACTGCTTAATTACATCTCAGTGAGAAGCAGTCTTTCTCCCAACAGAAAATATTACTGGTGTCAGATGTGGCCAGCACTGGCAGGGCAGCAGAAATCTATGCTTGAAGTAAGACATTATCAGACCAGATAATTTTCTCTTCTTCTATTTTAAATAATATATTGTTCTTTACCTAGAATTTAGCAAGCACAATACAAGTTTAAATACAAATCAACAATTGCAGATTAATTAAAAGGTATATGATTAAAAACAATCATTCTGAAGATTGGTAACCTTGCAAGTGATTTTATGTTTTATAATTCCTGTTCTCCAATATTGTTCGCAAAAATCGATTGGTAATTAATTAACCTTACACCATTCACTCAAAACTAAAAGAACATTGGACATTTTATTCCATCTGTTAACAAGTCTATTAAACAGAATAGCCAAAGCCCCAACTACATTTTCATAACAAAATTTCTTGAGGACAGTTTCTGTCCCCAGCTTCTTGCAAAATGAGAATGAGTTGGAAGAAGTCAGATTTATCCTGAGGGACAAAGGAGCGCACCTCTGTCACATGAAACTGCTCCAGGACAGTGTGAAAAGATGCTGATCCTGTCTACTGGCCTTCACCCAGCCACAATCTCTCCAGAGGTGAACGATCCCCCAGGCTCTGCTACAGAAAAATAATTCACAATGGGCCATTATACTCTGTGCACTGAGGTGCAAAGACAAAAAGCTCCACTAAAAAAAAAATCTGATGTCAAAGAGAGGCGGAGAAATAAGAAGTCACGACTGTGAAAAGGATGTGGCAACTAAGACTGTCTCACTTATGGGACTTTGAAATAGCAAATTAAAATATCTCTGCAACAGAAGCAGGCAAACATAATACCTGCTAACGATAAAAATTGCAACACCTAAGCCACAATTCCAACAGACAAAATCTGGAAACCCTCTGACCTCGTACTTAACTTTGCCTGGGAAAGCACCTGATGGACAATTAGAGGTGGTTGGGGGGGCTCATGGCTGAGCTGCTGAGCTGGAGATGTCCCACATGGCTCACCTCACACCCCTCCCATTCACAGGGCCGGAGCTGCAGTCTCACCAGGAGCAGCTGAAGATGAGGATGTGGAGAACCCCTGCCCACCCAGTCAGAAACTGCCCCTCACACACATGAAGGACTACGGGAGTACTGGGGGCCATGTAGCAGGCAATAAGCCTAGTAATAAATGTATGCAGGAAAACAACTTTAAAAAGCGCTGTAGGATTGAAAGTCTTCCCCAGCAAAATGCTGGATGTCACCCTCAGTTGATTAGCATTACAACTGAAATGTGCTTAAAAATATGTTGTATTTTGTAGCTCTCAGAAACCTCAGGAGCATTAGACAGTCCTCAGGACACTTTTTCTAAAATGCAGCCTACAAAAATGTTCTCATTTTCCTCAGCACACCGGAGAAAAAGATAAAAGCTTTATTGGTACTCAGGCATCACACATAGGTCAAGGGGAACACATGGGCAACATGTTATTACAGCATTTATGGGCATTTTTCCCAGCAGCATTCACCAGTATGGAACACAGGACACTGACCTAGATGTGGACCTGGGATTATCGTGGAAGGCAGTTCCCACATCCACAAAAGAGCAACAACAGCCCATTACTGAGAATTTCTCACAGACATCTGTTAATTATTTTATGACACACGAAGCTGAGAGAGAACAAATACCAGGGAAAGTGCTTCCCCAGTGGTGATTTATGGCCCTGTATTACCTCAGCTTAGTACCTGCAAGCAGAGACAACCACTTTGCACTGATAACAACCAGAACCTCCAGGTAAGGAGTCTTCAGGACTGCCGTGAGCTAAAATGTAGTACAGCCTCCCCGGTTTTCAAAGGTGATGGAATTTAGGGTGTCCTTTCTGCCTAAGAGAAAAACAACACCTCCATTCAGTGCCTTTCAGTTGGCACCTCAGTCATGCCCGTGTTGTGTCCCCACCGTCACTCTCAGGCAGGGCTGGGGATGCTGCTGCCACACAGGGTGTCAGATCAGCTTATGGGCCTGACCAGGCATTAACCTCAGCTCATTCATTTGATGTATTAGGTCTCAGTGCATTCTCAGTCTGCATCCAGTGCACCACTCAGCGGCACCGTGGTGCAGCTACTGACACCTACACGGAGGGAAGGGCAACGTTGAAAGGGCAGACCCAGCCATCCCCCTGTACTCTTAACTCAGCTTAAGCACATCAAGGTAGACTTGGTTATTGGAGAAGATGGTTATACTGAGATTTGGGATGTAAAGGAAAACCTGTAACATTCTCTACGTTGCTCTGAGAAACCAGTTGAATGTGACCTCATTGCTTCTGTGATAAAAACTCAACATTATATGAACTTGAAACAAAAGAAATACCGTTAAATCCCTAAGAACAAGCACCCCACAAGTGCGGTTGGCTGAAAGTTAAATGCACTGACTGCGAATGAATTTTATTGTGTGTCTGTGTACACATATTTTTGTGCTTTTGTGTATAAAGTATGCAAGGATATCTGGAGGCAATATTTTAAGCAGGGGGCACAAGGCATGCTCAAAAGTAAGACTTGAAAACAGGATTTCATTGTGTTTTTTGATTTATTTGATTATGTCATCATCAAAAGTCAAGGCTGGGATGGTTTCGATTAACTGACCTAAACCTTTTCTTCAGTGTGATTCTGTATTTTAAGGACATAATAAAGAAGAACCTTCATGAGCCAAAGTTTAGGCAATACATATGATCTAATAATTTACTGAGTCAAAATACAGATTAAATAACATGAATTAAGACATCTTTTCAAAGCCTTGTTTTCTCTCACACACAAAATGAGTATAAACACATTTCTGTCTGTCTCATCTCTTGGGGGAGATATACTTAATATTTCTCATGTGATTTTACCTTTTGGAAAATGTCTGTGTCACTATTTATATTATGATTTCTCACCTGATTATTCCTTATTATTTCAGTGTTATCGTACTCTGCCCGGATGCATGTTTGGTAGTCGCCCTTTTCAACGGTATACAGATGATTAAAAGTTTATTTTCACTAAATATGTGGAGTGGTTCTCTCTGCTAAATACCAAAACAGTATTCAATTGGGAGAATTAAGCTTATGAAAGAAATGTTAAGGCAATGTCAAAGATCTTTTAGGAAGACGGAACTTCTATGCAATAACAACATGGTTGGATTAACTTTACAACAAAAGGAAATTAGACTGGATTTCTAGGGAGTCAGTTTTGTTATTCTAGCTAACAATATGATTAACATTGAATGAATAGTAAAGGCCTCATTCATGCTTCGCTTAGCCCAAATTAATGTGACTGATTACCCAGCCTCTCTGTACTGGCAGAAATTCCCGTGTCTCCTAGGCTCATTTATCCAGAAGGTCTCACTTCTAAAGGAGTTGACCCTACGTAGAAAAAAACACTAGCTGAAGCCTTTGAAGCTTTTGCACTTCATTGCCTTTTCCTCTGGACAACCAACTCCACCTTCATGTTTAAGGCAGTGAAAGTCTACAGCCCCAAAGATCCAGCTGGTCTCCCTTGTAGACATGCAGGAATTGGTCCTTTCTGGGGAGGTTAATTTTTTCTTAAATTATTCCCATGCTCCACTCTGCCAAAGGCCACACCATCCTAGACAGAGGCTAGTACTAGGCTTGGGATTAGCTGCTTACCCTCCTTGAGAACCATCCCTGACTCCCCAAGGTGCCATGAACTAAAGCTGCTGCTGAATAACCCCCTTCTGCCAAGCACGTGAGGAACCTGAGGAGACCATATGGGCTGTGAAAATGACAATATGCACATAAAGCGCTGTTTGTGTTTGTGGTGAAAAAACGAGTCAGCACAGACTGACATCAATGTCAGCATGATGAAGGCTGCAGAAAAAAATGTGAGCTGTAGATTTATCCTAAGAGACAGGAACCAGGCAGGAGCAGGTAACTCCCATCCCTCCTGCTGCCACTGCCCCATCACATCAGTAATACTGGAGCAATCCACTGCCAGGACATAATCAACATGAAGAGCCTTGAGTTTGCCTTCTCCTCATCCTTACCGAAGTACAATACAGATTAAAATTGGAGGCAGTGAAAACAGTCCACATGCATAATCAGGCAATTGTCCCCCTCCGGAGCTCATACACTCCTTGCACTATCCCTCAAAATATCTTCCACATTCCACCACAGGAGCCTGACTTTCACAAATGCACAGAAGGCACCTGCAAGACTGAGCGCCTTTTGTAGTTTCAAGACCTGCTGATGTTTGAATCCAGCACCTATCCCCCACCAATAAAGGTCTTTAGCTGGATTTCTAGAACTGGACTGAACGGGGAACCGAATCCTGGCTTTATCTTTATGCTTTCATGGCTGACTCAAAGCAGAGTCACTAAGGATGCAATGTCATTGCCAGGGTGCTCACTGGGATATTGGCACTGACCAGTGGGGATCTTATTGGCCACCCTTCAACTTCTGTCTCTTTAATCATCACAAAAATGACCGTACTCTCTCAAATGGTCCTGCTGGCCCGAGTGCAAGTCGGTGCAGTGCTGCATTAAGGGCAAAGCAGAAGTGGCTGACCTGAGCACAACCTGGAGCGCACAAAATGGGAGCAAATGCATCGAGTCAAACTAGCTGCAGCTTACCTGGCTTCTGCTACTGGCGAGGTACTGGGAGGCCAGCACTGGAGAAACGTGGGAAGAGGAGGACTGAAGAAGGCTCTGATGGTCTGTGAGTGGGAGAGAAGGAAAGCAGGTTGCTCAGAGTGAACATCCAGAGGAAACTCTGACACACCTAGGGCTGTCATGTAATATTGTCACTTTACTTCCATGTTTAAAGCCACTCACAGAAGTTGAATGCCCTACAGAGTATAAGGAAGTTTATCCAAGCTAGAGAATAGGGTATGGATCGTGTCACTGGGGAAGGGAAGGCAGCATCTCCTTTTCTGATGGATTTGCTGAACAAGAGTGGCTAAAAGAAACTAATTCAAGTACCAGTCATTAGGTAAATTACTTTGAATGCAATTCTTAACACTATAAGCTAGATAAATCTTAACTGCTATGTTACTTCAGATAGACAAAATCCAAACCCAGTCTCATACCAAAGCTCAACATTAAACCTAGTACTGCTGTCTGTGAAACATATGCACATCTTGAAGGCTTTTGATCTTTCAGAATGGGTGACAGAAGCTTCTCCTTGCAACACACTCCATACTGAAATGATCTGGCTGTGATGCCACGACTCTGAGCATTGGCATGTGCTGCAGCCAGTCTGACTCACAAAAAAAAGCTTTATTCCTTCATACTGGTCACTGATTTGCACAGTGGAAACCACCGTTTTTGTCTATTTTCACAATCCTGTGTGAGACGAACAGAAGGAATTACTGAATGCCTTCTCTAAATCACATGCAGTTGTCACTACTGGTAGCTCCTTCATGACGTGGTCTGAGTATCTTGAAGGTCTTTCTGGCATCTGCTGTGCATATGTCACTGGCAAGCAGAACCAAACCAAATCCCTCTCAAGTCCTCTAAGATAAACAAGAGAAGAATGAGAAAGTATCCTAATATTCTTCCTGGCAAAACTCTACAGTGGCTTATTTTTTATCACCACCATGTAGACTATGTCTGGAAAAAGTAAACAAAACACAGAAAGGAAAGGAAAAGATTACTCCAAAAATATGCAAGTAATTTTCACAGCAGAGTATGTCCTTGAGTCATGCAAAGGACAAAGCTGTGATAAAGTTTAGGTGATATCACCCCATTTTTCAGCCCTGCATGCCCTGAACATTTCACATCTAGCAACATTTATGTGTACCTCAAAAGTAAAAATAAAGAAATTGTTACAGAAATGAGCATTCATACATATATATATCTGTTTGACTCTTGACTGGAAAAAAAATAGGTTTGTACATTAGATTGGAAAGCCCTATACTCCAGAATATGGTTCTAGAATGAAAACAATTAAAAGAAAACTCCATTCCAATAGATTGTGTTGTCAGTTTGTCCTTAGATAAATGCAAATACATGTCTAATTTTAAAGATTTGTCATTAGGACATATATATGTAGTAGTCTGAGCAAGAGACAGGAAAGGTGATTGGATTTTGCTACTTTTCCTGGTGTTGCTTTTTCATGGTAGTTAATTCATCTACAAACTTAACTCTTTGCACAAAAGGTTTTGTAGAACTTACTGAACTTCATGCTTTTGAAGACTATCCTGACACGTAGTGCAGATCATTGTTTTGATGATGGCGATGGTGTTGAAAACCAGTAAGATAACTGTTCCCCTTCCTGAAAGAATACACAGCTTTTATGAGCATTTCTAGAAACAAAATAACAATAGTAATATGGCATTCCATCACCAAAAAAGTGCGTATATGAGAAGAATGCAGAATTCTTTCAGAATAACACTAAGAGGATATTTTAAGCATGTTGAGATGCTGGAGCATGTCCAGAGAAAGACAACAAGGCTGGTGAAAGATCTGGAGCACATGTCCTGTGAGGGGCCTCAGAGGGAGCTGGGATTGTTTAGCCTGGAGAAGAGGAGGCTCAGGGGAGCCCTTATCACTCTCTGCAAGCACCTGACAGGATGTTGTAGCCGAGTGGGGGTTGGTCTCTTCTCCCAGGCAACCAGCAACAGGACAAGAAGACACAGTCTTAAGCTGCACCAGGGAAGGTTTAGATTGGACATTAGGAAGAAATTCTTCACAGAAAGGGTGACTGGGCATTGGAATGTACTGTCCAGGGAGGTGATGGGGTCACCATCCCTGGAAGTGTCTAAGAAAAAACTGGATGTGGCACTCAGTGCCATGGTCTGGTTGACAAGGTCGTGTTTGGTCATAGGCTGGACTTGATGATCTCAAAGGTCTTTTCTAACCTAGTTAATTCTGTGATTCTGTTCTCCTTGGGGAGAACAAAGAAAGGACTCAAGTCCTGGCAAGACAGATATGATACCAGAATCCAGGGTAGGATACATATGGGATTAATTACACAACAGGACAAAGGTCTACAATCATTGATGTTGATAAAACACTGTATACACAAATACATCTGCGCACTGCATTACATACTATCTTTTTCTAAATCTAGCAAGTTTCCCTGCTCTGCCGCGCACATACAGTTTTCCAGGCTGCCTATTACAAGGACAGAAGTCATTTACCCAAAGTAACTCTGCCAGGAAATCCCTCGGGTTGGATGAAAAGCAGGAGCTCTCCAGGGCCTCCTGCCTGGAGCCCTTTCATCTCAGCCGCATGTCCCCGCTTGGCAGCAGGCAGGTACTGCACACGATGGCCCCGTGCCAGCTACACTGTGCATCCGTGGCTCCTGGCAGAGAAAGCGTGTAATTCCCGGGAAGGAAAACCTCCTCTGGATACCAGGGGAACAAAACAAAATGATTCCTGGCAGGATTCAGAACAGGGATTATTCAAGCACAGCAGATCCAGGTATCAGTTTGCAGAGTCAGAGATTGAAAACTGACAAGGCAAACACGACTGCGAGGAGGAGAGGGATAGACAGATACACAGAGATCTCCCTACTGGCAAGCCAAATATACTGCTTTTGGCAAAAACATGATTAAGATTTAATTACTAGGTAAGAACAATCTTAGAATCCCCAAAGGAAAATCCTGAGTTGTTCACAGCAGGAATAAACCACCAAATTAATTTTTGTCAGCACTTGCATAATCCGGGCTAAGGCAGAACTAACATTTGACTTAAAATTCATTGTAGAGCAAATCTTTGTCTTATCCTGGAAGGGATTAAATATCCATGAACATGTTCAGTTGTGGTATCACAAACAAATGGGTTTTCTGGTAAAATAAACACAGGGAGTAGGTTTTATTGTGCTTATGTAATAAAGCAGAGCAGGCAACAAACTCAGAAGGGCTGCCACTGAACCCAACCTTGCAGCTTCACTCTAGATGGACAGGGAGACACATTGAATGCCAAGTGGGAACACCTGGCTGCCATGATCAGCAAACTCTTTTCCCCACAGCCTCAATTTCTTCCCCAGAAAGACACAAGGTACTGTGCTTTCCATGTTTTTTGTAGAGGACAGAACAGCAGAGTAAGGCAAGTTTGTCTGCTTGGCTAGCATCATATAACATTCAAACCAAAAACTTCCCACACTTTTAAGAGGCAGAGAGACTCCCTGCTGAGCTGCATGCGTATTCCAAACTCGGGCAATAAGGACACTGTTCCAGTGTTTCACCACCGTCATCATAAAGACCCTCTTCCTTAAATATGATCTGAAGCTCCCCTCTTTAGTTTAAAACCATTACACCTCGTCCTATCACTACAGGTCCTATCAGTTTGTCCCCATCTTCCTTATAAGCTGTCTATAGGTTTTGCAGAGCTGCAATAAGGTCTCCCCAGTGTTTAGAGCCTGATTTTGTCCCAGCTGAACAATCCCAACTCTCTCAGCTTTTTCTCATCATAGAGGTTCTCCAGCACTACGATCATTTTCAAGGCTGTCCTCTGGACCTCCTCTAATAGGTCCATATCTTTTCTGTGCCGGGGACCCCAGAGCTGGGTGCAGCTCTCCAGGTGGGGTCTCACCAGAGCAGAGCAGAGGGGCAGAATCCCCTCTCTTACCCTGCTGGCCACGCTGCTTTGGATGCAGCCCAGGATATGTTTGGCTTTCAGGGCTTCAAGCACACACTGTTGGCACATATCCAGCCTCTCATCCACTAGCCCCCTCCAAGTCCTTCTCTACAGGGCTGCTCTCAATCCCTTCATCCATCAGCTTGTGTTGGTACCAGGGTAATCATGGCAGTCAAATAAACCCTAGCAGCAAAGAATAGAGAAATTTTACCAGAAGCTGCACACGGATGTAAGCAGGAAAGGACCATGAAACTTGGGACACCTCATAGTACAAACTTATAAATATTTCACCAGCTGATGCAAGTGAAGCTGCACAGTTTTGGCTTGCATAAGAGCAAAACTGGCTGCCACTGCTTCAGGCATGACAAAAGGCTTGTGGATCCAAGCCCACATCTGTTAGATCAGTTGATACAGCTGAAAAACACAGACAATACCTGCTCTAATCCCCAAGCCTCACCTTGCTCACATTCACTGTGACCAAGCCCAGTGCATCTCCAAGAGCCAGGCACATAGCCCTGCCAGGACTTGCAGGGGAGCCGTGGGACCTGGACAATCCTAATGGCTCTCAGTCCTGTGTCACAGACACCCCACTCCAGAGACCAAATAGCCCTGCCAGCCTGAGGGCCGCTCTGGACCAAAGCACTGTAGCTATTTCTGAGGAGCAGGCTCGGATGGCGTGTGTTGGCACCCCCCTCCCCAGGCACACACCAGGGTGCTCAGCAGCAGCTCGTCTAGCTCAAGCCTGCCATCTGCACCCTGTGTGTGTAAATATGCCCTTTGCAGCTGTGCAACCCCTCTGGATGTTTCACTGACCTATATTCCCACGTGTACACCTCACAGAGCAGCACCAGTGCTCTGCAAGCGCCATTTCTTCCACACATCGCAGCAGTTTCCCACCGTGCCCACCCATCACCTTGCACAGTGCAAACAGGACCACTTCCAGCACGTCCTCAAGCCTCAGACTAAAGCACAGCTCTTTGGCTGAGAATGTAGGCGTCACCTCAGCTCTGACACACTCACCAAAGGGGTTAGAGAGAGGGAGCAGCACAGCTCAGATCACCAGATGTACAACTGTGTCTGAACAGCAGCAGGCCAGTATGTCAGGCACTGCAGGAGCTCACTAAACAGGCCCATTAGCCAGAAAAATAGGGCACTCTGCCAATTAAATTATTAACCTCCGGGCATATTTGCATGCATCGAACATACTCAGCTTTTCCAGTTTTGCTCCTTTTGCTACACTCAGTGACCCATACATGTCACAGCACTCTATGTGGCTAGGAAAACATTTTTATAACATTTTGTAAACGAAGAATAGCAGAGACTAAGTCCTGCAGAATATCATACGGCGAGTCAAGGGAAGAACCTGGAGAAATGCCTCCTGGCTCACCATGCAGTTCTTCATCCATCACATCACATTTCAGTGTTGGGACATTGCTGTGTCTGCCACGCGCTGATGAAGTCATACAAGTACAAACAAAGGTACTAAGTATGAAAGCTTAAAGCACGTTGGATTTTCACCTAAGTGAACAGTCTCTTTGTTTTCTGTTCCACTTCTTACACAAAGTAAGTTATGCACCTTAAAGTCTTTGTAGGCCATGCTTTAAAAACTGCAAATATCTTGCATTTCAAAATCTGTTAAAAAAAACCCCAAAACCCCAACCACACACAAAAAACCCAACCCACCCCCCCCCACCCCGAAAAATACAAAACCCCAAACCAAAATAACAATAAAAAACAATTTTTCAACTTGCATGGTACTATTTCCCTCTTCTTTCTGCTCTAAAGCAAGCGCATGCTTCCAGTCAGTGACATTCTGGGCTGTGTTGCATGGAGTAAATTGCCCTGAAATCCTATCAAAATGCACAGCACAGGCCCCAGAGGCATTATTAGATCCTCTGACTACATTTATGGTCACAAATTTTTGACTGTAGTTACAGCTGAAAGAGTGACATTCTTTCATTCCTCAGGTCAAACTAATTCATATTTTAAGCATATCAAAACTTCTAAAAATCACTTAATCATTTAAATCACAGCAATGGGTGGTTTATTCCCTGAGTTTGAACAGGGGAAGTACAGACTTAAGCATGCTGGGGGAAGCTCTGCAGCGTAGGAAACTCCTCAGTACAGCTCTCACTGGTTTTCAATGGGAATTATGCCCTTCAGTCCCACAAATGCTTTTGAACGCTTACTCCACAATGCACATCTTTCTCTGCAAGCTCCATGCCGAGCAGCACTGCCCTTTGGCAATGGGGAATGTCTGACTCCTCTCCTGATGTAATGCAAATAGAGGACTGAAAGAGAGAGACAAAACTGACCTTACTTCAAATCACAGAGCAGGGTTGTCTGTACTAATCCGTTCAAAATAAGAATATCAAAGAGAGGTTTCCATAAGTTGATGTATCTGACAGGGCATTTTGAGAGGCTCAGGGAAGGAGAAACTACTTTTATATAGTCAGAACAAAAGCAGCAGACAAAACCAGGTATTTAAAAGCCTCTAACACTGCAGTTTCCCTTAGTATAGTCTGTTTTGATCATCATATTTCAATTTCACACAGGTGCTAGGTGAACATCCTCTTAACCATATGCTCTAGCACCATCTAGCTTGTGCCTAAGGTACTTTCTCCTCTAGTGGGGAAATAGTTAATTGTATAATTTCCTTTAAGTACGACTGTCCGTGCTTCGGTTTAGTTATTTTGGCATTATAATCCAAATGAAAGCAAAGGTAGTGAGTAAAAATCAGCCTCACATGTTAAAGAGGCCCCTTCATGGAGCAATTCCTTCAGCTGTATCCTTTTCCACCTGTCAGTTTCTCTGTTCCCTCTTTTCTGTGCTTGAATCCTGCCAAAGATACATGTGTGTCTTAAAGATTTCTAAAGTTTACACTTGAAATTTTGTTCACTTAAACAAGGTTCCTTAGAGGAACTCATTAAGAAAAACAACAAAGAATGGGTCAAAATAACACAACACCAATTCTTATTACAAAGGAAAAAGCAGCAACAATATGGAAAACAGAGAGGAGTTGCTATTAATCACAGGCAAGGCTAATGGTCAGTATTGGGAATGGCTTTGCTCATGGAGGACTGAGGTGGCTCCCAGTGGCCCTTGTGCCCCACAGAAGCCACCTTGATGCACTCTGGCTCAGAGCTCAGAAGCAGGCAATGCAAGTGAGAAGGAAACCTCCAATGAACAACTTAGTGGTGTGGGAACTGACATTTAACCTGGATCACCCCAAATTTAACCATCATTCTGTTCAACACTTGAGCTGACATTAACTCTCCTGCCCAGATTCCCTAAAGTGAAATTCATACTTACAGAAATTGTGATAAGGACCACCATTACCCTGCAGCAGATGTCAGAACACTTCTCCTGAGGAGTCAAGAGGGCTGCTCTTCTTCCCCTAATCCTTGATGGAACCGTCAGGATAGTTTTTACAAGTTGTGAAGGCTCTCTAGTTACACTGCTGCAGGGCTCATCAACAGTATTTGTACAAACCTCCCTCATATTTTGGAGGTGGGCTTCTAGCCGGCTTTCCCATTTCTCCTTGGAAAGACCACGTAGCTGAACACTCACTCTTATGGCACGAGTTTTCACTGCAGCAGAGTGTAACAGAGGATGAGGCTCGCAGACAACTTTTGTGCGCAACAAATTGTGTGCAGTGCCCCTGGGGGAGGTCACATTGAACTAGTGCTCGTGTTATCGCCCTCCTGAATGAGAGCAGACAGGTCCTAATGCACGGTGTCTGCTCTGGCAGCCCCAGAGAGCAGCCTCAGCTCCTCCACTGCAAAGGACTTTGGCAAAAAGCAGCTGGGCGGGCACTGATTTGGGTATCGTTCCCATTTTTGCTGAGCCAAAGCTTTAGGGAGGAACTCAGCTGGTTTGTTTTCCTGTCAGCAGCTTCATGACTAAATTAGCTAGTGAGTTACAAAGTGGTGATGCCAAAAGCGCAGCAATTCAGGGAGCCTGGTCACAAGCAGGTGTAACTAGAGACCAAGCAAACGCTATCCTTCTGCCAAAGCTGCAGTATAGCTTTGTGTTTTTGTGAAAAGTCCTTAAGGCTGTCAGTCAGAAGCTTTCAACTTAATTTTGCAAACATGGTAAGTCTCCAAGACTGGAGCCTTTCTAATACAAGGCGATGGAAAACACAGGAATCAGGCTCAGCAGGGACATTGCCCTTCGGAGGGATTTAGAGATCCCCAGCTCAGCACTACGCCAGGGCAAACCATTTTCAAAAACCGCATTTTCCTGCCTGCAGGTTACGATATGCTCACAGAAGCAGAAAGCTCATTACCAGCTCTAATCTAAAGGCCATCCTCCCTGACTCGGTGTCCGCATGACATGCCCATGCCATCATTTTCGTCCGTGGGGGCCGGGTCCCCAGGAGCGCTCCCACCCCTGGGAGCTCCCGGGCTGGGCGGTCAGAGCACGGGCACAGTGACAGACCGCGCATCTCTCTGCGGCATTTGGCAACACGGAGTGATTTCACAGAGGATGCTCCATCTGTCACCGTGTTCTGCAGCAGAGCTTGACCTCGCTAGCACTAAGGAAGCCCCGGCAGATTAACATTTAATGATGCTTTCAGTTTCAGCCCTTGTAGTTTTTCATCTCTCAGAGGGCAGACATGGAAGAGAAAGAAAATCGTATACTATGTACAACATATGAGTCTTCTTTCAGCCATCTGCTTTAATATCCTTGACTTTGACAGAGTCAGATTTTTTCAATTCTTTCTACATTGAAAAAAAATTCCACATATATCTTATTCCAGAAACAGAACATTGTTGCTTCTTGTATACACAGACCATTTTTGTTTTGATTTGTGTAACCACCATACCTAACACAGTTTAAATAAGTGAACACAGGGGATATGGTTCTTGGTGGCCGTCTGAACAGGAGCAAGGAAATTCAGCCTTGCCAAGACAGATGGATTAACTGAGATCCTTCATGTCACTCTTTGTTGTCTTGAAAAACACGTATAACCACACAACTTCATGCCAAAACAAATCCTTAAGGGACAGTAAAGGGAACCAGAAACACAGATTTTCCATTCTTTTTGTTAAGCACTTCTATTCGTTTTTTGTATTTTCTGCTAGTGAAGCATCCAGCTTGCGCTCTGTGTCCAGGAGCACATGCAGATAAAGCACCTGGAGGTCTGCTATATGTTCCATCACTGCTCTCTGGAGCACCAGCTGAAGTCAGTAACATCATCACAAACACAGAAGACGCTGAAGAAACAAAACTGTGGTATGAAAGTTCACAAAATATGTATTTGGTGGCATGGCTAAGTATTTGATGACTTAGGTAAGTATTTGTAGAAAATAGTGACCTGAAAGAGGGATTTACATGAGAAAGTAAAGGGACAAAACTGGTGGCCCAGGAGGAAGGAGAAATACAAAAGCCAGCAGAGAGATTCCAAGCCCACTGAATATTTCTTAAGGATAAGAGTAAGAATTTTAATTTTGGGATGATATCTACCAAGAGACAAGGCAATCGTCAGATCCTTAAAGCAAGTAGATCACCAAGGAAAGTGATAAAACAACTGACAAGAGGATAATTTGTGCTACTTCAGCCACGATGCTGTAGGGGGAATCTACATGGGAACACAGGAGGCTACAGGGGGAGAGCAGGAACTGAATACCACTACCAATCACTTCAGCAGGCAGAGACCAGCTGTTACACGCACTTTAGTAAAGAGAATACCTGAGATGGCAAAAGTCCAATGAAAGCTGTACAGGGAGGGAAAAAACAAGGCAATTAACCTATCCCACCCAGTAGCCTTTATAGTTTGTTTTGTTAAGTAGTGCCCATGAGCCTTCAGCAGCCAGCCAAGCAATGCTCACAAGCACCCTACCAGCGACGATGTTACCTCAGCAAGTTGCTAGTGCAAGTTTCTTTGCCTGAAGAAATCAGAGCTTCAAAAACTATTATTAATGCCTAAAAAAACTGACAAAAGTAAACTGGGAAGACAAGAAGTCGCTTTTTTTTTTTTCAGCCAAGACCCTCCAAAGGAAGAAAACAAAATTGCTTCTTAAAGTTTAAAATTGCAAAATCATAAGGTTGCAGCAGACTCCAAAGCAGCTTAGGAACAGAGAATCACAAGTTTGAGGAAAGGGCGCCCAGTAAAGGCTTACAACTCCCACAGTAAGATAGAGAACAACACCATTCACAGATAGAGCTCGTGCTGAACTGCTCAAGTCACAGCAGATCTGGCTCAGAGGAAATTTCATTTTTCTTGGTATCATGGAAGGCCATGGGTTTAATGCTGCAGGTATTTCATGTCTTCATGGCCCATCTCTGTCCTGATCTGCTTTAGGATGGATACCCCTGCACTGCTGAGAGACATGCTGACCTGAGGCATATCATTCCTCACAGTGAAAGAAAACCTTCTAGTAAAATTTGGGGCCTTGACTCTTCAACCTGCACATCTCACATCCCCTTGCTAAAGCTCAAAGTAGATCGTAATGGTATGAAATTCAAAAGGGAATTCACTTTGAATAGTGAAAATGGGTGTTCGCAGCTAAATGCAACTATGGAAACAAAAAAGTAAAGCCTAACACCAAACCAAACTCCCTGCAGCAAAACTGTGAGGTTTTAGCAGACATTATTTATAATAATGTGATCATCATATTGTGTTCTCTCTGCCCCAAATGTATCCACTGACACAGTCCCCAACAGCAACACAGAGCAGGTGTGGGAAGAGCAGCAAAGACCTGTAAGCAGATCTGTCTCCCTATGTAACATTTTCACTGAGTACCATCCTTAAGTGTAGGATCTTGGCCCACATATAGGTGGCATAACTACAGGATATAACCACTCTAAGCACCACTAGATGCAAAGATATCCAAACACATCAGCAAGAGTATTCACAGTCTCTAATTAACACTGTGAGAAGTCAGAAAATATAGATCATGCTTAGTTACTGCCTCATTTTGTTAACAAGAGATAATTGAAAAAATCCATGCTAAAGTGATTGCCTAATCATCACATCAAATTTGTTAAAAAATCAGTTCACTGTGATGAAATAGTTATTTACAAAAAAAGCAACAACACACAGAGCACATTACTTGTTTGGGGTCTATCTCACCCTGTCTGAACAAACAGCCTTTGTGCAAGGAATTTTACAGAGGAAGGAAGATCAAGATTATGTCCTAGCAGCCTTTGGGCTGATTTTGGGAATCAGAGCATCCTTCTTGCTTCTCCATCACCTTCAGTTTGAGAATTATTCTTGTCCCTTTGCTGTGCATCCTGACAAACCTCTGATATTGCCCCTTGCAGCAACACCCTGACCCCAACCATTCTCGCTCTACCATCAAGGTAAAGAGTCCACGGGAAGAGCTTATGCAACTCTGTGCATCCAAAATGCAGGATTAGGCCTACTGACAACAAAAGTCCTCTGTCACGTTCACCCCCTAATGATAGTCTCTTAATCTAGGTTTTCAGTGAGGAAATGTGTCAGCCAGATGCTTAATGAATTATTTGTAAGTAATTTAACCTGAAGAGCTTTGTTCCAAACTCATGTCAAGCTCAGCAGATATAACAAAGAATTCAGGACAACTTATTTTAGGTATCAGCAATATGCTTTAGCATATTGCAGTATGAAATCTCAACTTGTAAATACTGCATTCTGGCCCAGCAGATTTCCTTCCTGATAGACCATGACCACTTCATAATTCTAGGGCAAAAACCATGCAGATTAATAAAAAGCAGAAAAAGGATTTTAATCAACACAGCCAGCTGGTCTGTGGTTTGGATTACGTTGTGGAAGGCAAAGTGTAACATTAAGATTGAATGAAAAATGCAAAGCACTGATTACCCTGCAGACTGTCTTCCAGCTAAATTAACATCAAATTCAAATTTACAAATCCTGTGCTTATATTACTCCATGTAGGCAACTGTGATATATTTAACATCAACTAGAAATTTTTAAATCTGCCTTTAAAATAATGAGTGTTGTTTCAAACCCTGTTCATAAAATTCACTTTCCACCCATTACTAAGAAGATGACCTATTTCAGATCTCATCATTTAAAAGTATTGTGGTGAGTTCCTTTTCTGGAGGGAGTAAAGGAGGGAGTAAACTGGTGAGGGATGAGGAGAGGGAGACTGCTTAAAGCCCAGGAGCAGGAAGATGAAGGCTTATCCAGTACATGGGCATGCAGCCAAAGGATGGAAATGTGGTCTGCAGAGGAACAGCTTTGGGTGCCTGGGAGAAGGTGTCTCCTCCAGGACACAGACCCAGAGAGGCTTCAGAGGCTGCAGCATGACCACTGCTCCTGACCAGCAGATGTAGGCTGCTGCCAGCTGCTGTGGGGTGACAGGAGAAGGGGGAAACAAGCTGGCTGGACCCTGGCCAAGGAGCAACAAAAGGCTTGTGTGCCATCCCCTCATCGTCCTGCCCCGCCGGCCGCCCAGCCCACAGAGCACCATAGCAACCAGAGTTAAAATTGGGTCAGGATTGCCAGTGCAAAACCTGTTATTTTGAATATAGGGTTTGCACTGAAAATGTTCATTCATGTGCTGCTTTGACAGAAAACATGCTACTTGGTGAAGCTGAAGAGGGGAGAGGAATCTATGCTTATGAGGAAATCAGTGCCCAAAGTGCTGTGAGTGCATGAATTTGTCTTTTTTTACTTACTCTGTACCTGGACAAGACACATGAGGCCTAACTAAAGCTCCATTACATGTCTTGAATCTCACTGAGGTTCCAGGCAATGCCTACGGTGCCCTGGGTGCATCAGCCAGGCTGCTCCTGACCACCTGCCAGCACGGCCCAAAGACAAGCAGGAGGGGAAGCAAGTCACTGGACAAATATATGTAATCTAGGACTGGGACATACTTATGCTTTGGCCTTGCCTTACAAAGCACAGTTCTGTCAGCTAAATGCATGATTCATACCCAGCAAATGCCACTCCAGGTATTATGTGATGGTTTGTAGATGTTAATTAAAATTACTCTGTCCATATTAGAAGAATTTAACAAATACTATGCATGCATAACAGCAGGGCAGGGGGTGTGTAGCAGGCAGGAAATGTAACAGTGAAAACAGTTTCTTTCAATTACTTGATTTCCACTGTACAGAAAAAAAAGTCAATCATACTTTTTCTGGAGAAATGTTTATTTGTAGCTTAACAAGGATTTTGAGTTAACATGTCAGGATCAAAGCATTCAAGCTGAAAAGCTAAATCTAGACCCAGTACACTCCTCACTGGGCCTGATTTTTCAAAAGTGCTGAGCACACTGTTTTACTAAAAGAGGACCTGTTTGATTAGTCCCAGACATATAGTGTGTCATAGTCCTGACACATCTGAGCATCTCGGTGTACCTAATTCATTTACCCTTACAACACTGACCCACTTCCAAATCCTCTTCCAAATCCTCTTCCCCTTCTGGAAGAAAAAACACAATTAGCAAAGTTTTATTAGTGAACAATGGAGGCAAGTGGTCCCTGGGCTACAGAGGAGCAAGGCTGCATCCCAGCCTCCTTGTGTCACAGACGTCATCCAAAGCTCTGGAGCTACAAACTAAAACTTCCCAAATATCCTGTTTCAAAAAGAACCATCTCCCTTAAGAAACCTGAGAGACATCACTCAAGAGTCTTTTGTCTGGAATGAACTAAATCATGGCTCTTAACGGAACATAAAATTCACAAACTGATATGATCAGCCTCACTGTTCTGCTTACTAATTATTTTAAGGTGTTGACCAATTATGTTTCTTCACGATTCAAGAAAATCTGAAGTCAAGAAGTTAAAAATTACAAAACTTGTGCCCACGGAAAGAAACAGATAGGAACAATTTAATATTTCCAAAGGCAAGTCGGAAATCCCTGCATGAGGGAGCAGCCAGTTATTCCCCATCCATATGAGAAAAGCTCAAATCAAAGCCAGTTCTGCCTTTTGCCTTCTCCAGCATGTGGGGAACATGGGAGGAAGCAACACCTTGTGGAGGAGCAATCCCCAAAAGCCAGCAGAGCAGCTGGGATTTTCGCAGCGGCAGACTGTCAGCGATACTGGACACAAATCTGAAGGAAGTTGTTTCTCTGTAGCACAGTTTATCTGGGACATTAATATAATTACTCCAAGATGAAGGTAAGATCAGTAAATGATTCCTTATTGTAAGTTTCCATCAGTTGTGTTCAATGCTTCCAAATGTACTATATTGTCACATATAAAAGCTGTCTTTATATAGAGCAACACATCATATAAAAGTCTTACAGCACTGCAACTGAAAAGTTATGATAAGTTTTCTGTGTATTTTGAAAGTAGTTTCTATACCCCAAACTAACTGGCTTATTTTAAACACACTGTAGCACTCATGTCAATAGAAAGAGTAAACCTGATATAAACCAGGTTTGCATTTTGCAGATGGATTGGCTCAGGTTCTGTGCAACAGATTTGTCATTTAAGAAGTCAATGACTTCTGAGTGAGGAACTTCTGTGAGCAGAATTTAACCAATAGCAAATCTTAATGAAAGTATTTTTCTGATTTCATAAAGCAAAAAATCCTAGAAAAATGTAGATAATCAGGACTTAATCACAAGCTCACCTCCAGGTCTCCGTTCAGACCTGTGCTGTGCAGGACT
>VYZQ01024626.1:185750-204225 GCA_013400655.1 Mystacornis crossleyi
AAAACCATCCAACTTTAATATTATAGTATTATTATATTATTAATATTATTGTAATATTGCTAATATTATATTATATATTTATATTATATTATTATTCCTTTGTGAAGGAATATTATAATTCCTTCACAAAGTGTTGCCTTGAACTTGCAAGAACTTTTGGTTTTGCAAGACTTTTGTAATATTCTACGTATAGATGATGAGCAAAGCCATGATAGCGTTGTTTTTCCCTTAGGCAGATTAGCCCTGTTAGAGTTAGGCAGCAAGAACCAGGGTGCTAACACAGAAGTACAGCTTCTGCTTTCACAGCTGGCCTAGGAGTCTCTGCACTGAGCTGCATCCTGAAAGCCTGTTTTCTTCTGGGTACATCTACAGCATCCAATCGGGTCCACAGTTAGAACGTGCAGCATCTCAGACTCCTAAACCAGACCATTTCAGTCTGCACTCTGGCAGTCCCTTAAACAGAAGGGGCTGAACAGGTTTAATCCCTTTGAGTGGAACTAAGCTGATGCTGCCAATGGTTTGGGAAAGGCCTGGGGAATTTAAAATTATACCATTATAGAAAATCCTGAGCTGGAAGGGATTGACAAGATCATGGCATCCAGCTCTTAGCCCTGCACAGGCAGCCATGTGTCTGAGAGTGCGGTCCAAATCCTTCCTCAACTCTGGCAGCCTTGGTGTCACGACCACTTCTCTGGGGAGTTTGTTCCAGTGCCTGACCAACCTTGGGGTGAAGAACCTTTTCCTAATACACAGCCTGAACTTTCCCTGACACAACTTCATACTGTTCCCTCGGGTCCTGTCACTGATCACCAGAGCAAAGATAGCAGTGCCTGCCCCTCTGCTTCCCCTCAGGAGGAAGCTGTGCGTCACCAGGAGGTCTCCCCCCAGTCTCCTCTTGTCTAGGCTGAACAAACCAAGTGATCTCAGCTGCTGCTCATACAGCTTCCCCTGCAGACCCTTCACTAAGTCTTACAGTGTGGCACAAGGAGAACCTGGTTCAACAGACTCAAGCCCTTCACATCACGTTGTGCACGCTGGTTTTGTGATACTGCTCCTCTGGTCTACAGCTTTGCAGAGAAACTTGATGAGTATAGGCTGACCTGTTAACTGATTATAAAATCTCCATGTGGTAGTATATACTTAAATTTCAGCCTGCAAATATCTGCAAGTGACAGAGGGAAATTGAGCATGTTCATCTCAGAGAACTAGCACAGGAGAACATTTTCCTATGACAGCATCTCATTACAAGATGTAACATAGTGATGCCTCAGAGGATCTCATCTGAGGTGTGTGTACCCAGGCAAAAAAAATACCAGAAGGGGAATGATTTTTCCCAGATCAACCCACTGGGCCACTTCCAGGCAATAAGCAACCTGTGTTCTATTCCTCATCTGCTTTAAGTGCGTGGTCTAGATGTCTACGTCTAGGTGTTTTATCATCCAAATACTGCCTAGTCTTTAATCAAATATTTATTTTAAAAAACAAGCCTTAAAACAGAGGATGCCCATAAACCAAAAAGAAAGACACAAGGCGTAATCCTGCTCATACTGAATGAATGCCAGAGCATGCTGTTATAACATATGTAGTCAGCAGATACTCATCTTTACATGAAAGAATCAATATTTTCAGCCCAGACTGACTCTGACAGCAGTGCACAGTCACTAAAAAGGGAACCTGAAATCAAGCCAAACTTCCTGTGTCAAGGAACTTCATTTCATCTCCTCTGAAACAGGCAGTGTCAGGATCTGAAGGTAGAGATGGCCCCTTTCAGCAGCTGACATTTTAATCCCTTAGGTGAGATGAGGCAAAACCCAAAACACTTCCTTCACACTGTATCATGAGTTTCCTGCACACAAATATCACACTCATATCCTTAAGCACAAGATTTTAGCCCATCAAGGAAAATGCCACTTGTCATTTTACTGCATCTGAAGCCAAGCCTAAAAACTGCCTAGAGAGGGCAGTCAGAATGTCTATAAAAATCTAATGAAGATGTAAGAATAAACCGAAAATTAGAGTGAATCACAGATTTTCTGCGGTTCACAGGAACTAGACTCGCAAGTGCTAATTCTCTATAATGATGAGTTATAGGTGAAACTTCTCTAAATTCCAGAAGCAGAATTCCAAGCCTAAAAGTAGATCTTGAAAGTTATACAAGTAAATATTTTTAATTTTTTTTTCATTTAAATATAGGACTTACAGTCATTTCCAAGAGCAGGTCTTCCACTAGGTTTTTTGACCGGATCTCTTCTGGGTAACATGTCGCTTTTGTTTCCTGTGAAAGGATGAATGTACAAACATCGCCCAAATTAGCCTTGCACAGTTGTAACAGCAAAGTATGACTACAAAACCGGAAGATATTTTGTTAACTATCTCTTGAATAAAGTCATGCATAACCACAAGAGAAATCTTTAAAATACAAAGCACCTCTACTCAGAGCAAGATACACACAGTCAAAGTAAGTTTGCAGATAACAAGAATCAAGCTTTTCAAATCTTACAGGATATCGAAAACATTTCCAAATAATAGCCTAATAGAAAGGACTTAATCACACACAGAGAACACCACCAATTTCTATAACAGAGAGCCAAAGTGCAGCCAGGCACTTCAGCACAAATCTGATCATAAAGCCACATCTTTCTTATAAGTGAGAAAATGGCTTTAGGAATTAGAGGCATCTGGCATGCAAATACAGGCTGAAAGAACAACTTAGATTTTTGAATGTGAGATGTTAAGATACTGAGGACTGAGCCATTACTTCAGAGAGAGGATGCATAACCAAATTTAAAAAGCTAATACAGGGCTCTAACAATCATCATGTTCACTGATGTCACCTCTGTAACTTCAAACATTGAACTAGGCTGGGTAATATAAGCTGATGACTTCTTTTTTTAATTATTCTTCTATTAAATTTCTCAGCACTTCTCTAGAAAACTGAAGTTCAAAGTTTTTTTGAATAATCTTCATCTAGTACAACTTGGGGAAGGCAAGAGGCCCTTTGAGCCCATGGGAAATGGTTTAATGCTATTCCTGTGCTTCTACAAAAGTTGCCAGCTAAGAATCTGTTCAGAGACTTGTTACCAGTAAACTGGCACTGGGAAATGCCAATCTTGCCTAAATTAACATGCTTCATCGAATACCATTTATAGAATACCAAAATACTCCATTCCTATGTTTCCCAAAGGAAATTTTTTTTATTTCAGAATGGCTGTTTAGAATAGAAATTACTGTTTCATGACAGGAAGGAAGGATGAAAATGCATTATTACTGGTACTGAAACAAGACACCTGGATTTACCTTACTGTTTTCTTATTTATTCCAGATTTGGTTTTTATTTCAGTACTGGGAAATAAGAAAATCCAAATTTTTCTCATGCTAGTAAGTGACCAAGAGCACGAAGCAACATAAACAACTGGACTCCAAGGGCCCAGAAGCAATGTAATACAAAATCCTCTTTGGGATTTTAATCTGTTTCGTGTTTTTTTATGAACCTCTCATACTGCTGCCAGCTATTCCTTGAATCCATTATCTATTTACTAGCTCACCATTCACATCTACAGGTTCTGCCAGCTTTGGTGGTAATTGCAGCATTTAGTAGTCATCTGCTGTCCCATTTTGTTATACGGTCTACACACCTAGAAAAAGGGCCACTGAACACATGCAATCACTTACACATGTACAGTCATCTTGGGGCAGATCTAATAAAAGCCTGCTCATTCTCTCATTCCTCCCTTTAATTTACAAACTAATTGTCACAGCTTCATTTTCTCCTGATTTGTCTTAATAGTTCAGAAATGCTAGCAATGCATCAAACACTGTAGTTTTGTATTTTCATTAACAGAGAACTATTCTGTAGAAAACCTATATTCACTAATAGAGGTAAAAGATTGCTCTATGTAGATAAAACAGTTCAGCCCATGCAAGTGTTATTTATTAAAAATTTGGAATTACTGAACACTTAAAACTGATTCTTTTGTACATGATGGAGGAAAGCATTAAGCAGTACCAGAATTTTGTACAAAAACCACGATAAAGACAGATTTACTTCACTAACATTTCAACTATTTAAACGGAGTTAGTAACCAGTACAGAAATTTGTTTTCACTTGGGTTTTCACTCATCATAAAATTACCATTTCATTGTCCTTTAAGATGTTGCAATCTAAATCTGGAATACAAGGTGCCAATTTAGAACACCAAGAACTACCATAAAACACCACAGCAACCTCCAATAAATTGTAAATAAAATTCCATTCTTTCACATATAGTAACACTGAGGGCTTTCTTAAAGGCCCGTGTGGGGTGTGAAGATCCAATTCAATAACAAATATAGAACTACAAGCATGATAAGAATGTAATGAGGAAAACCATCATCTTCAGATGAGATGAAGAAAAACTCATCCAATAAATGTAGTACCTTTTTCTTTTCCCTCAAACATTCTATGGTTTTAATTCAAGTGAGTTTTAATATTCTGCAAGCAGTGTGGGAAAAATCTGCTGATGATTTCTCATGGCAGTGGTACTTTACTATGAATCTGTTAACTACCCTCTGAAGGCAATAAATGTGAATGCACGAGGCTGACCAAAATCCAGCAGGGGCCCTCACCAACCTTTTATTGTGAGGGGAGAGAGACTCGGGAGAAACAACGGTGTAAGAGGAAGTAAGGACAGCTCCTGGTTATTGGTGATGCCTCACACTAAGCGGAGAGCAATGAACACTAACAGCATGGAAGCAGACAGCAGAAAAGGCCCAAATGCTGAAGGGTATTCACATTCCTCAGTTCCACTGCAATCAGTGGAAGTTCAAAAGCCTAAATCCTCCAGAGAAATCAGTTAAAAGAAAGTACAAGGAAAAGAGGCCACATAAAGATGTGTTGAGTTTTTGTTTAATACATTTTCTCTTGCTTATGAATGCTTTTGCTTCTGCTTGAACTTTCCTAACAGCCTTTTCATCAACAAATCTGGAATTAAAAGGATTAGGAGCTACAATGTAGCCTGCACCACCAAATTCAGGTACTGCATTGTGGAACAGCAAAAGGTCTGTACTGACTCCTGAATTAGTATTTAATTCAGTTGCAATTTCAAACAGTTCTACCTTGCCATGAATCAGACTAATCAGCTGATTCTAAAGTATTCACTTTTTATCTTGATTATTCCCCACATTTAACTCTTAGCTTTTTGTTCTGAAAACATTTTCTTTTTCATTTATCTTGGCTGCAGCTACATTAAACAGCTTGTTGGTTTTCCTTCTGTTTGGATTTCATATTGACATTGTTACCTTCCATCTGGGGATACATTCAGGTTCATTAAACTTGTGCAGAACTGAAATCTTTCAGTAGCTTTGTACTGTGCTGATTTTTCACTCTTGGATCCACAGTTAATGCTATTTGGAGCATAAGACCTTGAGAAGGTAATGCTTTGTGTTTATTCTTATCTTCTCTTTCCACCTAATATCGGAAGCAGCCAGCTGGGGACAGAGGGTTTTCATATTTCATTTTCATCCATCTACCGTTCCCTAATTTATAAATGAGATTCATGTCTTTTTAATTAACCAACACTCTTTCAGGCTTCAGAGCAATACAAATCACTCAGGTATGACCCCTTGAAAGCACTGTATTGAGCTATATCTGCCACAGGGCTTACGGCAGCACTGTTCACAAGAGTCACAAGGACCACTTGCATGCAGCTTGTGTGCAGAGTGAGGAACGGCCAGTGGGTGAGTCCCACTGAAACAGGTCGTGCTGAGAGTGCCACAGCTACTGGTAATGCCTGCCCTGGCAGACGTTTGTACTTCAGAGGCTGAACTGCATCCATCCCCAGTTTGACCCCACTTGTGGTGCAAGAATTGTTCCCAAGGCAAAGACAGGAAGAGCATGAATGCTGGCTTAGTAATATTAACACTTGCTTCCAGACACTGACAATGTTAAGGACTGGGAAAGAGGAATACAGATTCCCACAACTTATGCAAACCTTTATGCATTAACCCTTTCTTATAAATAAGATAAAAGTTGTAAACAATACATCTTCTCATACACTACACATATAACATCTCGCAGACAATATCAGTAAAGAATTCGTTCCAGTGAAAGTATTTTATTTTATAGAGCTCTGCCTTAAAATAACGCTATTCAAAACCCCTGCCTGAACAATCAGAGTTTGAAGTGTAAGTTTTATGTTTTCAGGCAGTTGGAATTCTTTCTCTGCCCATAGAAAAGTTGTAGTATAACCACATTGTCACACAATTCAGTTTTCTGGGGTTTTTTACATCTGTTATTTCATTCTCTACTACCCCAAATCAACTCCCATCCAACTGTAGCCAAAGGTTAATTAAACTGATTAGTGACTTTCCAGTTCACATCAAATAATTTACCAAGAATGGCCAGGAAGAACAGTGACACCTGACAAAACATCTTAGGGCCCCAAATTCTTAAGGGTAACCAGGCCAGATTTTTCAAAAATATATTGACTCTAGTGATGATTAGTTATATCAAGATTTTTGAAATCGTCTGGACTAAGCTCTTTTGTAGAAAGCTAACTACCTTTAAAGATTCTTTCCCCTTCCCCCCCACTTTCCATACAGTCTCTACTCAAATAGTAAATAATAGAAATTAATTTTTCAACTTACGTTTCTCCTTTGCATTGTTTTTTTCATAACTTAGAGATTTGATTTTTGGTTGATGAATTGGACAACAATAGACCTTGTCACACGGCAAAATGTCACAGAAATTCACTTCAGGGATCCTGCTTAAGGGCTGTGTGCTCTGAGATATTGTGCTTCCTCTCTGCAATGCAAAAGAAGAAAAAAAACAAACCACAAAAAAAAAAAAAAACAACAACAACAACAATAAAAACCCCACCCAAACAAAACCCAAAACATAATTCTCACAAATGCTGTGTACTGGCATTTTATAATAGCCTGTTATGTGTATGCAGATCAGCAGAGATACAATACCTGCTGTGGTGGTAGAGGGAGAGACTAGGACAGAACTTGAGGTGCTGCTGATGAAGAAACACAATTCATTAAGAAATGGAAATTAGAGTTGAGGACCAAAACAAATTGATCCACAGTCTATTGCTAATTCTACTAATTTGAATTCAATAATGGTAATACAACTACTTGCCTGTAAACTGGATGTTCTTCAAAACGTTTGTCATGAATGCTAAGCAAATATAGGCTCCATATTGTCAAAGCACTGTAGAAAGAGAATTATTCTGGAGATTTACATCCATCTTTTATGCAACACAACATGAATAATACCTTGACAGCACCGTGTTCAAATGTAGTCATGCAAGTCTTAACTATCTGATCACTTTCCTTTTAGTGGGAAAAATCAGGTACTTGTATACAGTATTGTCTTCATATACTTGTATTCAACACAAAATATGGCCAGTTTCCAACCTAAATAGAATCACAACACCAGTTCAAAGTACTCAGTTCACAAAGATTGCAAGCTACAGGTTTTTGGCCTGGAAACAGAAAATGGCAGCCTCAGAAGTCCAGAGCATACTTTCCTTTCCACCAGTCCAATGTCACAAGTTAAACTTCCAGTCACATACTTGCCCACTATAATGGGATCGAGTTCAGCTTCATTTCACACAACAGAATCACACTGTACATCAGAAATTGTACTTAAGCACAGAATGATTGGATAAAACATGCTGAGCCCAGTTTTGCACCTGTAGTACAGGCCACTGAGGTACAGTCAAGTTGCACCATACATTGTGACATGGAGAGAGATCAGCTGGGTGTCCATCACCTGAGTACCTCACCGCTATACAATGGTTTCAACTTTGCAGTATTACCAGGCATATTCATCTTCAACTTTAATACATTGTGTTCTTCAAGTAGGAAGGGAAAAGAAGGAAAAAAGGTGCTATATTCTTTCAGATAAGTAGAAAAGGGAAGGGAGAAACCAGTCAAATTGTTGTTAATTAATTGTTACCATAGTGCCATAATAGCAAGCAAAGCTATTATAGTCATCCGGAAAATCTTCATGGAGCAAGATTCTTCGGTCTTTGACAAACAAACCTAGGGGGAGAAAAAAAGTTTGGTTGATTCAAGTGGCACACATCTAAGCTGTTATTAGTAGATTGAGAAATACTACACTAGGCTAACTTTACATCACCCTTGTTTCTTTCATGGTCACCCTTATACTTGGGTCAACATCTACAGAGGAAAAATTCGGTAATTAAGGGGTCCCTAAGACCGTGAGTGCACTGTGCACTGTTGATAGTGTGGCAACACAAACATTACAGAGGACAAAATGATAGCTAAAAATAACAGCTCCTTGTCCTTTCTTCCTGCCATTTTTCATACTTTTGAAGTATTTCAAGATCATATTAAGAACCCAGTAAGTGGCCAGAAGTAAAAGCTTAGCAGCTTTCAGTATGTGCTCAGACCATGTTAAAGCAAGACTGGCATAAATACAGAAGAAAGGCACTTTCCAAACAAGTAGGATGATCTTAAATAATGGAGCATTTGACTGTCATCATGGTACAAAGAATATTTGACCTATTATATTCTCTTGCTCTGTGTCACTGGCAGAAGCAAGGGGGGCAAATGAGCACTGGTTCATCTTAAACAATGGGACTTGGCAGCCTAGGAAGACTGTTGTGAAAAAAGTCAACGTATATATTTCCTCTCTCATCCAAATCCCGTGAAAAGGAGTATCCACTTTCTATACCACGATACAAGCAAGAGAAAGTGAAAGCAAATCACAGTTAATGACTCAGACAAGGATTTAATTTCACTCACCTTCCTGGATTTTAGCGGGACTGATTTTCTTGATGGCAAAAGACTATTAGCTCGACTATACCTGCTGTAAGAGACAAGACCTCTTTAACAACTAATTAATGAAGAAAAGACATTTTTAATGTGCTCATGTCATCTTGCTTTTGCAATTCTAACATTTACACAGGGAAAGGCAGAAGTGTCAGCAGATTCATCTTCAAGGACAAAGGTCTCCAATTAACTCATTCATGTAAATACTTTTATGCAGCGGTGCCTTTTTGTTTGCGTTTATATTTCATATTCAGTTCGCATTTTGTATCCCAGTCGGTTCGTTCCATGTACCCCCTTCCTATATCCCCCGATGATATGTCCCCTGGTTGTTTCTCCCTCGAGGCGTGTCCCTTGCCTTCCCCCCATCCCTGGGAGGCATGTCTGTCATCTCGGGACCCAGCCTAGCTTCTAGAAAGTCCTAGGCTGGGCGTCGAGTGATTGGCTGTGTCTCCCAGAAATCCCTCCCCTCTCCTGAGAATTGGTTCCCAGAAGTGTCCTTTATTCCTCAAGCCATCCCCTGAATCTGCCCCATTGGTCCTTCCTCACCTCCTGACCTTTTCTCCACCCCCCTTTATGAGAGCGGTTCATTCGCTGTTCAGGGCTCTGCAGGGACGGATTTCCCAGGGTGAGGGGGCTCAGCCAGGGTCCCCAATAAACTTGGTCGGCAATCCCCTCTCAGAGTCCTCCCTTCCTTCTCGCCGTTGTCGCATGCCTGCTGGTGTGCTTAGCACAGGAGTGGATCCAAAGGAGCGAGGAAAAGAAGCCCACGGGATCGGCGGGGTCTGTCCTCAGACTAAGCCGTACCCGTCCTGGTGCCGGCGGGGACAGGGAGCCGGGTCCCCGGAGGGACAGCTCCGGGAGTGAACACACCCCGCGACACTTTTAAATGTTACATTTGACTTCAAAGCAAACTTGGGGAAATGGCTTAGAAACAGGAAATGCTCATCACTTCCACTGAAGCACCAATTTCTTTCAAGATTCCTTCTCACAGAAGAAGCTCTGCAGATTTGCCTTAGAAGCTATTTCCAAGTTCCACTGTAACTGGACATAGTCTACCCTTTCGTTATGCAACAGAAGCAATTACAAAGATTACTGCAATTTATCAGCCATTTTGAATTTTAATTTTGTCAGTGAGTAAAAAGAAATATCAGAGATTTGGGGTGTTTTGCACAGCTTAAATGCTGGAAATCAGCTGAACTCTATTGTCAAGCAAAATCATTTTTCACTTCTATCACAGAGATCACTTTAGCAATTTGTGTGACAACTATTAGAGAACATCCCAGCCAGAGGTACCTGACTTTGCTCTCTTCACTGACTGTTGACTTTAAACTGCTCATCCGTTTCAGCCGGGCCAGTTTCCTATTCCACTGTTCCAGTTCTTCTATTCTGACTTCAAGATTGTTTGTTAGTTTACAAAGCTGCTTTACAGCACCAACATTCTCCATAAAGATCTGATCCTGAGAAGCAAACAATGACAAAAGTAGATCCATAGTAGATCCATAGTATATTCATCAATCATACGTAACAAGCAGAAACAAATGCAGAATTTATCTATAAAAACACAGGTTATCTCATTGTAAATGGGATGCACATATGACTATAAAACTGTTTTGCTAGACATTTAATTTGCAGAAAATTGAAAATGAGGACTTGAAGAAACATTTGAAGAAGCTAAAGAGATTTTTACACCAAGAATTTAAACTGCATTTTACCTTCATACTGTGTTGAAACCTTAACATTGTTCCAACAGGCAGCTACTACTTGATCTTCAGTGCTGCAGCTGAACATAGATTTCAGAATGGCTTAGCAAAATGTGCATCCAACCATCTACCTACAGGCATTAGGTAGGCTCAGACAAGCCAGAGTTTCTATCCATGTTGTACACATAATGTTAATTATGTGAGAGAGAGAAGTGAGACAGGTTAAAAACCAAAGCAGAAGTCAAGCTGTGATTGCATATTTTGCTCTCCCCTTCAGCCTCTCCAGTCTCTTACAGGAGTCTTGTAGTTTCTAATAACATGATCACCTCTGCAACTAAAACAGCTCAGACACCCTCCATTTACTCCTTCTGAATATTTTACCAAGGAAAAGCCTCCTATTCTCCTACCTCTACGTATCATCTAGGTATCAATCGGCTGCTGGAGAAGCCCTCAGTATAACCATCCAGGTAGTAAGTATTTTATCCATTTCTGAGACAAAACTGGTTACTGATCCATTGCAGGAGCATAGTAGCAGAGTACTTTGCTGTGTTTGAAAGAATGGCTTTCTCGTACTAATGTACAACCAGACTCATGCCCCTGGATGAAGCTATTACTGCTAAGCGCTCCAGCCTGGTCTAGCCAGGCAGAAGTAAGTTAAAAGCAATTTTGCCTTTCCCATTGTAAAAACCATGTGTACCTTTCTTTTAAAGGTGACTGAATTCCACAAAACCAGACAGCATTTGTTGTAATCAGAACCAGAGCACATGATCCGTGGTAAGTCACAAGCTTCCCTAATGCCAGAAGACCAACAGTTCATTTAAGTAAAACGTGACTTCAAAATAATCTCTTGTGCCTAGAACTGTGAAATCACTTATATGGTCACTTGCCCTCGTATCAATGATATGTAGCAGCTGCCCTTCCCATTGTCTTCAAATCAAGCATGAATTGCTTCTAGGTGGCTCCAACTAGCTGAGAAAATGACTCTTCTGGCAAAATGAAGGAATACTCTATTTGGGGGGGAAAAAACTGATCAGAGTTTTACTGCCCCTGCAGTGACAAAGTACTGAGCACAGTGTGACTGAGAAAAAAAGAAAGATTCGGTCTCAAAAAACCAAATTTCACATAGTTGAGACATTTCTCTAGAAAGTAGCAGGATCAGGTTCAAATGTGTAATGTAATCAATTACTTTTACTGAGTTCAACAGCTCCAAACAGCTGACTGACAAAGAGACACAACACCAGCCAACACCCTGCTTATCTGGAAATAAATGTGGAATATAAGACAACAAAGTTCAAGGTCTCATCACTTGCCAAACTGAAAGAAAATGCATGAAGCACTGTCCATTTACCATTCAAGGTGCTGAGCTATTCTGGAGCTGGCAGCTCAGGAATTTAAATCAGCTGTTCCATCTGGACAGAAGATGTTCCAAATCTCTGAATTCAATATACATCTTTAACTGTTAGACAGAGATCTCTCCTGCTCCTGTCACCCAAAGGTCATGGAATAGACATTCATATGCTCTGCCACAGGTGTTAGGAAAAAGAGGAGAAAGCACAGATTTACCTGACCATATTAAAACACCAAAGTATTCATGAAGTAATCCCAGATCCAGATCTAGACAAGCAGTCAAGAAAATGCTAAGCAGCAAATAAGCCATTGCTATAACAATCCATTCCTGCTTGGGCCACATGCACAGCAGAATCACCCCCCGCAGGCATGAAGTAGAAAGTAGGCATCCTCCATTCCCGTAGGTCACATGCCTGGAAGATATCCTGGCAAGCACTCTCCAGAGACCCAAGGTGCAGAGAAGAAAGAGAACGTGATGGGCCCAAAAGGCAGGGGTGTGAAGCACTGTTAGAGATGGTATTTTGTGTGATGTTTCAGCAAGAAAGAGATATGAACCTAAAGCTCAATTTTCCAATCTAAACTTCTGTCAGACAAAAAAAACCCGACTACCACAAAGCAATTTTGGGGGCGCTCAAAAATGCAAATTATACTAGAGCTGTCATACAATATAATAGGAGGGCCTAAAGGGCAAAACTAATCTGGAGTCACCACCTACCACCACTGCTCCTCTACTAGCATCTAGAAATCAGCTACTGGCTGGAACCCTGACCAAACAGAGCAAATTTTCTAAAAGTCTCCTTTTCAACAGTATCTCCAGAAGTGCTCTTTCCACAGCTTTATTAAAGGTATCTAATTCATACTTCTTTTATATGGAATACAACCTAGAAGATTTAACCTCTGAATTTAAATTATTTATAGCCTATCAAAAGATGACTAGTGAAATACAGTATTTTTATAGATATTTTCTCCAAGTTTGGTGGTGTAAATTTGTGTTTTGTATAGAATAATGAAAAAATGTATTATGATATTGAATGCAGGATTGTGTTCATGTTATCATCCAGGCAAGGTAAGGTCACCTATCTCTGAAACCTCCCTCTTCTCATAATCAGCTTCAAGTGGGAAAAAGCCGGGAAGTCATCTTTGGCATGCAGCAAACCAGTGCTCAGCAGAGGGGCTGCTCTGAGACAAGTGCTGTCTGCAGCCTTGTGTGACTGGACTCTGTGACTGACAGTTCCTTGCAGCCCTATTTCTACAGGAAAAGGAGGGGTAGAGAGCCCAGGACAACACCTAGGCATTGTTTCCAACCTAGGAGCATGGCAACTATTTTGTATGCCATTTCATACCATATGATTTTGGACCTATAAAAAGCATTTCAGATCGCCAGAAAAAAAAACCCTTCACACAGAGCTAGCGCTTGGATTTGGTATGTAGAGGTTATACCAGGATTAGAGTAAGGAAGTTTTTATTTAACAAATTGAATGCCATCATTGCTTAATTCTGGAACTCTGGAACACTTAATGAACTGAACACTTAAACACAAAAGAATGATTTGGGGTCCCACTTGTTGAAGCTAATCTATGAAATCACTACCCACTTTTATTCAGAAAAGTTAGGGTTTTTTCTTTTTAACCGTATTTTTATATAGTATTGTAATCAGTTTTTAATAAAGATACTTCTTGTCATTAAAAATCCAGCCCTTTCTAACAGCAGGTGGTTCAGTTTTTCATGATGATTCGCCGAACGCCGTTTCTGTAATGCATGTGGGGGGCTACAGCTTTGTGTGGGGCACAGCGTGTGCTCACAGCTCCCCACATGAAAGAACAGTCTAAATACACACCCCCACTTTCTCCCTCAAGACCATACCTTGTCAACCATGAGGAACTTTTCTATTTTTCTCCATCGTGACAAGACACAGCTCCAACTTCTCTAACAGCTTCAGGTAAAAGCCCCTTCACTTCCTGGGCTATTATTCCTGTTCGCAAGGTAACAAAAACTAATGTCAGAAAACACACTGGCATACCCACTGACCATTCTAAAAACTACAGGCAGAGCAAAAAGTGATCTAGAATTTCTCTGTGCTACAAAAATCCAGTATTTCAGGGTTTTTCCTCCATTTCACAGAGAAAAACCAGAAACCTTTAGAATTCTCATTTCTCTCCAGTAAGAACAAAATTGTTTGTAAGCACATACTTTATTCTCATTAAACTTCTGGAAAATAAACAACCCATCTTTAAAAATTGAAACCGAAATTGTAAAATTACAAGCAATACCTAATTTTGGCATTTTTATACCAGAAGAGATACACAGCAAAGTGTGCAATTGCAGTAACCTAAAAAATAAGGATGAAATAGCAGGATGTTAAAAGGCACTATGGCACGATAAATATCAGGAGATGTTAATGAAAAATGGGAACAGAGCTGACTTAATACCTGTTTCATGAGTATCTTCTATTCCCATAACAGATGCAAATTCAGGCTTGTAGTCATATTCCACCAGCCTCATTTGTGTTATTCTTCTCAACTGCTCATTTGTGTCGACCTAGTTGGAAAAATACCAAGATTTACATGTTGAAACACTAAGCATGGCATCTAGGACACCACTGAGAGAGCAACTAGCCTGACACAGTCATTTGGCCAGTCATCACACTAAAAAATACAGACAATCTTACCATTCCCCACTATCAGAGTGCTATTTGTATTTGCCTTGCCAGTTACCCTTCAGTTTGACAACTTCCAGCTTCTACAGAGAGCCTTCTCCAAAGTCAGTAGGTGATGGTTCTGCAGAGCACAGTGGTACACCTGGTCTCTTTAGGCCAGACAGGATACAGGAGCTGCTTCACACGTCAGAACAATGACCCACACGTGTGCCGTGGTGCAAACATAAATGCCCTAAATACTGCACAGCCCTCACCTCCCGGATATTCTGTTTTGCTCGGCTGTCAGATGGGTGCATGACTCTGCCCATAACTTTCGCGTTTCCACAGACAACCAGTGCGTCGTCTGGTGCGTCTGTGTTAATTCCTACTCGACCATGATACACTATCGTCTCTGGAACATGTCCTCGCTGCCACAGTACATCACTGTCATTCTCAAACTGCCCTGGGTTAGAGGCCTGGAAGAAAAATCTTTGTTTAAAGATACAGTATAGCATAGATGCACTACTGTTTATTCTACTAGATATTCGGGGAAAATGAAAAGTCAAATCTTAAATATTGAAATTGTATTCAAGAGCTTTTTAACACACTAACAGGAAAAACAAGAGTGAAGTCACTTCTGAGTGTTTCTCCTCACACAGCACTGGTCTCATTGCTTTTTACCCTTGAATTCTACTTTATTAGCACCTTAAGCTAAATCGGCAATGTCCAAAGCTTTCCAAAATTTACCTTTGACATTATACCACATAGCCATTCTTTATCTACCACTAAATTTTAGCTGAGACTGGAAATCAGAAAAGAGAAAACAAAGCAGAGATTAAACACATGTCATTCATAAAATCCTCTGTAATGTTTTAAATTAAGTCATATTAGAAATTTCATGTCAAGGAAACAGGGTCTTTTAAAGAACAGCAATAAAACAACAGAATGTGTATAATAAGAAAAGGCATTTGATTTCAGTAGTTCATTTTTGGGTGGATTGTTGTTTTGGGGGTTTTTTTTAACTTTGAATTCAGGCCAAAGTACAATCACGATAAAAAGAAGCCAGGCTTTCACAAGGCTTTGCCAGCTACAAGGCCTGTCACTGTGTACTCACCACTGTTTGTCACAATTAGAGCATGATCTGATATGCCTGACAACCACTACTCAGCTGGTAGCTCTGTTGTGTTTGAGTGTATGAAAGGCCAGAAGATGAGCTGCTTTTTCTCACAGTGCATTTGCACAGCTTTGCCACTTTAAGGTAGCCGATGGCTGACTCACTTTACCCTGCCATTGAAGCCCTGTTAGACATCTAAAAAATGACATTTTTTTTCTTTCTGTCTTTCCTGTTGATATTTTCACTACTTCAGTCCAGAGCCTCTCGATCTTTCTGCCTTACTGCCTTCTTTTTCCTTTGTCTGAAAGAGTGGTCAGGTTTGCAAAATCTCATTCCATGAGTTCCTGTTCAAGAACTGTCTCACATACATTGAAGGAGCCCTTTTCATTGAAATGTCAAAAGAATCTAATATTAAAAATAATAGAAAAATGTAAATTTCTAAATCTTACATAAAGGTATATATCTTGTAAGAAGTATGAGACAAATGTAAAAATTCAACAGCTTCCCCAAATTATTAATGATGATATCTGTAATACTGTTAGATGCAGAAAGAGAAATTCAGATGAAAAGAGGATTGTGGAAATTAATGAACAAATAAAGGAAAATAACTATATAATATATGTAGGAATGATGCAAACAGTGCTTCAGCATCCTGAAGCAAAAAAGCCAGGATGATAAAACTTCTCAGCAGGGCAGCAAACTGCTGAACTCCACACATTGCTTTCAAAGCCTTTTCACAGCTCCACCCAGAAAGGAGCTCTGGGCTATAATGCCCTCCAAAAACCTAACTATAAATGCAGGAAGAGGGTTTATGGCACAAGAGGACACCCAGATGGAAAAGAAGCCAGGACTGAAACCATCTGAAAGCCCTCACCTTCCTTTGGAAACGCCTGAGCAACACCCCAGGTGCTGGAGATTTGCCCTTTTGCTCTCTCCAAACCCAAACGCTAAACTAGACCATAGTCGTAAGCCTAGGCAGATGATGGGCTGCCAAAAAGGACTCAAGGAATGGCCTGAAAAAATGATACCAGGACTAAAAGCTTTTGAAAGCCCTCGACTTTCTTTAGAAGCCTCTTCCCATCTCCACTTAATATACCAGAGCTCTTGGTCTTACTTGACTCCAAACCAAAATGCTAAGCCTATTCCTCTCCATAAGCCAAGGGCTAGAAGGAGTCCATGCAAACAAGAAGCAGCTCCTCAGCTGACCCACACGAAAAAGTTCAGTGGACTGCAATCTTCCAGAGGCCCTCTCCATCTTTTGCAGCCCCACCACATGGCACCTACATATTTCCCATCTTTCTAAGCCCTAAACATAATATGCTTCTAGAAATAACTGTAACTGCAGACTATGCCCAGTTCAAACATTAGCCACCACCTACCGATCACATGAAAAAGGGGCCAGGACTGAAAGCTACCAGCAGCCCCCACCTTTCCTTGGCAGTCCCCTTGCAATCCCACTCATGCTGGGGCTCTGTGTTTTCCCTCTCTCCTAACCCTAATTCTCCATAGCTCTTGTTACACTACAGACCTGTGTTTTTTCTCTTTTCCAAGTCTAATTGTAGACTAAAGCTGAGTACTAAAAGAAAAATATTCTGTGAATGAGGGAACTGAAAAGTAACAGTTAAGAGGAAAAGAGATTATTATTCCTTTTTCTAATTTGAAACCTATGTTACTACCAACAAATTGAGAGGTGGGACACTCTGGAAACACACTGGAAAGGCGAAGCTATGGGTCTTAATCTTCCTAGAGCTGCTCGACCTTCTTACCTTACTTTTTTTTCCTTCTCATCCTCCTTGGAAAATGAACTCTAGCTAATGAAAGCATTTGCAAAATTCCTGGCAAGTGAAGTAAATTGTTTCACCTCAAAAAAAAGAAGAATCTGGAAAAATCAACATCTTTTATATTGGAACTCAAGCTTTCTTTTTAAATCCTTCTATAGTTCTACTTTTAACATTTTTAATTTCCGATAGTTAAAAGGTAACGTACTCATACAACATGCAATTGTAGTTTTCTTCCTCAATCTTTTTGACTCTGTGGTAATTTTTATGCCCGAGAATGCCAACCCCTCAGTCTCCAGTGAATATCAAAACTGTAAATACTTTTACATGAAAGTAGTTCAAATTTATACCTACCCTCACAATGATCTTTTCAGACACATTTGCAGATAGTAAGTAGAACTGGTCCTGAGAGACAGCATACAGTCCAACTACCAGCATGAAGTACCTAATTTGAAATTGATTTAACCAAGACAATAACTGAAGTAGTTCCTTCTCAGAGAAAAAAGTGTTTGAAATAGTTTTTATTATTGATACATAAAAAGACAACGTTTTTTAAATGTATTTCTTACAATAGAAAAGAAAAAGCATATCCTTCACTCTTAAGAAATATGCTCTTACAAACCCCACAATCACTGCAAATTTACAAAGAATACAATAATTTTGACAAATTTAATTAATGAAGTCTCAAAGATGAAAACATTTCCTGCCCCAGAAGAAAATGATCATTATTTTGCTTTTTTTTGGCTTCCTGATTTTGTTAGCCAGTATTCTGGCTATGATTTCCTGAAACTTTTTCTAACCATGAGGATGAAATTTGGGGTGTTTTATTCTCATATCATTCTGTGACTGTAGAGGAAGAGGCTTTTAAGCACATACCAAGTATTACAGAATTTGAAAAAACAACACAGATTTGATAGCAGAGATTTTCACAAACATTAGCTCCATTCTAAAGTAGACCTTCTCTTTTCTACTTCTAACACACAGGCCAACTAGCTACACCAATACCTCTGATCAGGATTAGGTTTCCCCTTTTTTCTCATATTATTTGCTGTTGTTTCACTGAAATGCAGCCTTCCCAGTGTTACTTTAGTTATCTGGTCCCCTGGCAGATCAACTCTAA
>VYZQ01024629.1:7880-18592 GCA_013400655.1 Mystacornis crossleyi
CTGTACAGGTATTTAACTTACCACTGGTACAGCTCACTGTATTCTTTTAATATAATGTTTACCATGGGAATTTGTTTGATCTGAAGAGACAAGAAGGTATCAGATCCCTCGGCAGAACATCCTATTGAATGGCACTTTAGCACCACAGAACCTGCAGGAAGCAGAACTTGCTGCTAAAGCAGAGGTGACAGGCTGTTCGTTTTCTCTCACTGGCAAGCAAATCCAGAGGTTATAATTTTCTTCTGGAAGAATAAATCCATAGGCAACAACTACAGGGAAGCAAAACCGACAACCTCCTCAACTGCTTACCTAACAAACTACATTTTAACCAAATAGTAATAAGATCTGAAGGAAGAGCCAAAGACAGTTGAGTGTGTGTGAGAGAAGTAGAATATATATATATACATATAATGTATATGTATAATCTTTTGCATTCCTATGGAAAACATACCTTTCTTTAAAGAGAACTAATGAAAAGTCTTTTCCTTAGAGACTAACATGACTTCAGGGAACTAAATCTTTGTACATTTGCTTTGCACAGGAATTTGTTATCCCACATTTTAAGCACTTGAATACAGCATTCCTGGATCACTTGTTTGCCAGCTATTCAATTAGACTAAAACATTTAAGAACAAATTGATTTTTTTCTTTCCCAGCTACAAGCAAAGATCTTAGTTGAGGGGCATTTTTCATCTACTAGATTTATTCTCTTCAACAAGTCTTTCATATACCCTTGGCTTACACAAAGCCAGCTTCTTTTTCGTTTTTAATTTCAAGATATGACAAGCTCCTTAAAATACATGAAATTGATTCCACCTTGCGCTATTAATATGGAACTAAAAGTTGACTCACGTCTATTTGAGGAATTTAATAGAAAATAAATATCACAACAATTATGAAGACATTTTTTCATCTTTATTAATTATGCTTTATGATGTTCCATTTATATGAAATACCATCTTTAATTCTAAAGACGGAAACAACTCTTAATTTGTTGCAATGTTACCTTACATAATTTTAAATAGTATTTTCTAAATACTGTGATCTAGATTTTGACTAAAAGAATAAACACTTATCCTGACATAGATTTAAAAATAAATTAGGTTAAAGAACTCACAGCAAAAGCCTGACTAGTGCGTATATAGACTAGAATGGTTCTCCTAGTTATGAGCTGGCATAATTTTAAAAGTACTGTACAATAAGAGCTGTATATTTTCTTTCCGTCCTCTATAAAATCATTAAGAGGCTTAAGACCCATCATCGTGAGATGCATCACATGAGAAAGGAACAGCAACCATAACATGCTTTTTTGTCTAAGCTGAAACAAGAAGGTTTTTTTTAAGTTAAGCACCCCTCTGTTCACCTGCCATGATACCTGAACATCTTCCATGCTACGACATACTGGTTTTTAATACATTAAAATTCATTTCTCAGTCAGTCCCCATACTTGCCAAGTCTGAAAATCATGACTTAAAAAAATAATAATTTTTTATGCAATAGAGATCTTTGAAAAAAAAAAAAGGCCTTTATTCAACAGAACTTTCCTTGTTCATGGCAAATATGCACTAGAATTGCTCCATTATGCATGGCCACAATCACCAAGATACACTGAATATCAGACTTATCTAGAAATAGAACATAGCTATGAAATTAGCAGATTTGTAAGAGATGAAGCACCTGCTTTACAAAGGTAGAGACTTGTGCACACAGGTACACAAGTACATAATCTGTGCGTTTAAAATGGACATAAAGAAGACTTATCACCTGGATAAGTCTTAAAATAAGTAGGAATTTTCTAAGCAAATTCAGAACAGCCTTGGTTCACCAGTTACAAAACTGAACATGTAGTTTCACGTGTACACATACACACAGCCCTTCCCAAATAAGTTTTATTTTATCTTTAATTTTAAGTCTTAAAAATAGAATGTGTAATGTTTTACTGTAGTTTCTTTAGTGTTTTTACATAGTTCCTGCTATGTTTGCACAGTTCTAAAACAAACGGCCTGGAAACACAAATACTTACCACTGAGCTGTTCCATGAAGCATACATTGCCATTGGTGTTAAAAGCCAAAGTGTCAGGAGTGATGCAGAGTGTCTGGAAGATTGCAGAATGGGCAATGCTCTTCAAAGAATGGCAACACTCCAGGCAAATTGCCCAAATATCTTGCTCAGTAAGACAGCTATCCCGCAGTGACAAAATATCAGCAAGGGACACATTCTCCTGCCAAGACATGAATTAATAAATTACCCTGGATTTCATGACACTACTTTGTGTATCATAGATTACATTTGACACAATTGACTACAAGTAATATTTCCAGCAAGTTCTCAGACTTTCTAGGACACTGATTAACACCCCAAGAAACACCAAGTGCACAACTTTGCTATTAACACAGAGCATTCTAAGAACGGTTAACCTGAACAGATATCACAGTATGCCAACATAAAAATATTATGGGAGATAAGTAAGTTACATAATCACTGCATCAAAGGAAACAGACGATTTGGAGGTAAAAGCAGAGAGATTAAATGAAAACATTTTGTTTCACCCGTGCTTTTCAAACTCTCCCAGGTGCCTTTATATAAACTATTTAAAAATTCTCTTCACAGTACTTCTCCTTACCATTTGTGATCTGGGAAAAAGTACCCTTTAGATTAGCCTGTCTTAAGAATGATGTTGTTGTGAAGTTTAGTGGTGTAGACCATTTACTAAACATTGAAAAGCCAAACATGCCATAGGAAAAGTGTTTTTATACTCAGACTTAAAACCAAACACTTTTGTTGCCCTAGGCCTCCCCATTACATCCAGAGCTCTTAGCAATCAAAATAGCTCATGAACTTAAGTCTCTTAAGTTGCTGTCCTAAACTGTAGTCAACTTGCATTGACCCTATTATCATAGTGAGGCTATGAGTCCAGTCCCAAAAAAATGTGTTTCAAAGGTGGCTTTCCTGGTCAAGATGTTCAGAAACAATGCTTGGCTCAAAGCAACCAGCCCCTCTATGGATATTTTTGGAATACAAATCAAACACATTACCCACAGGTACAGCAGTCAAGTTTTCATGAACTTAAAGGAACAAGGGAAAAAAAAAAAACCCAAACAAACAAAACATCAATTCTACCTATAAGGAAAAATAAAGTAACAAAAATGGAAGACAATCTACAGAAGTTACTTTGTATCAGAGATATCATTACTATTAATTTCACAGTATTTTCTCATTTATAGGTAAGTAATTAAGACTAAAGACTATGCTTCTCAGTGATATTAAATATACCCTGAATGGTAGATGTAGATACACATTGCTTAGCATACAGAAAAAAGGAAGTATGTTGTTATCAGCAAAAGAGGATGTGAAGTACCTTACAACTCAGAAAACTGCTGTGGTTTAAACTTTTAATCCCTCGGAGAAGAGTTATAAATTTCTTTACCTACTTCAGCACTGGGGAACATCAATGATATCTGAATTACCACATACAGAAAGGGTTAACAGTTTATTATTATTAACATGTCTTTCAGAGAATTAAGCATTGGTTTCATAATATCCTTCAAATAAGAACCAAACCTCAGTCCAAAAGCATATTGTGCTTTTTAGTCTAAAGCACAATGCTTAATAAATAAATATGAGGTAGGAAATAAAGCACACTCACTGTTATTTGGGAAACTCAGCTTCTCTTTTCAATGGCCTTATTTTTCATCAGCCTAGACACGGATTGATTAACTAATGGCAGCATTACTACAGTGTCTTCTAGCACTAATCATGGATCCTGGTCTCATTAAATTCAGTCCTACATAATAATGAACAGCAAAAGTTCTCAGCACAAAATCTTATTTTCTCTGTGCTGTGCTCAGTACAACTGTGTAATGCTGCCATCAGAGTTTGAGGGTAGGTAAGGAGGTTTTGCACATTTCCATAGGGAAGCTGTTCCAAGCATGAAGAGCAGCACAGAGGTTCTTCTATCTGCAAACAAAAACACATGGCAAGAAGCTCTACTACAAACATTAGGCTTTGAAAGTGACCAAACTGAGTGGTGGGATGAGGATAGGCTTCGAAAGAAGAGACACACTGCTTATTCTAGGGTCAGCAAAAAGACTAAAAAAAAAAAAAATTTTCTATGATCAAAACAAAGAACCAGTAATTATTTTTAACTCTCTTGGAATTCTCCAGCTAGGTAACACGATGGCATTTGCCACAACAGAAAAATAAAAGAATGCTTCACTAATCAAGGTGCAAAACTGCGAGAGTTTCATCTGTGCATATGGACAAAAGAAGCTCAATTCAGAGTGTACGTGAAAAAAATGAAACCTGCAGTCTTTGAGACAGCCTCAGTATCAAATTCCAATCACAATAAGGACTTGAGAGAACTTATTTTGAGTTAAGCTTTGAGGCTGAACTCCACTGCAGATAACAACTATCAGCAATGATATCGACAGCATAAACCTACAAAAACATCTTTGTCTTGTGGTTATTTGGGAAGTAAACAAAAGGTAACAATCTCAGGTCAGATAAGCTTATCCTCCTTCCAGGAGATGAGAAAGTTATGTAATACAGAAAAAGGGGGAGGAAAAAAAAAAAAAAAAGTCCTATGAATGTTCCGTGGCTTCCATCAGCAGTGGATGGCTAGGTGAAGATAAAACAAACACACACACCAAAAAAAACAAACAAACAAACAAAAAAAAAAAACCACAAACAAACAACAACCAAAAAAAACCAAACAAACAAACAAAAAACCCAAAAAAACCCCAAAACACCACCACCACCATACAGCAGGCCTTTCTATTTCCAATGCTCCAGCATAGTAAGTTACCCATTTCACAGAAACCACATATTTCCCAAATGATCACACTTTCTTGACCTTAGTTATGAAAGCTATTACAGCTAAGCAATGCCTTCCTAGACAACCAAGCATTGAAAACACACTGAGACTTGTATTTGTCTAGCTTGTAACCCCAAAAAAACATAGATCAAAAGTTTTCACTGTGGAAAAACCATCCTTTTAACACTGTAACACAGGAGATTCTGGCAACTGATGAGCAACTGTTTCAGTACTTCGGACCACTGGAAGTTGCATCATTCAAATGTGGTACATATCAGAGATGCTTATGCTTCTTTTTTGTGTCTTTCAGCAAACGACACTTGTGTCTGGTTTTAATATGAAAGTGTCTGGTTTTAACACTAATAACTACAAAATGTAAACTGGTCAGGCAACCATGCTTAACCGCTCACTTTAGTTCTCAGCTTTCCCTTATACTTTCTTCAGCAAGTACAAAACGGTAGCAGATGATTAAGAGAGAGTAGGAATAAAAAATAAATTAATTGACCACAGACAATTTCTTAAAATTTTTGAAATTGAATATTAAGGAGTATGAAATTAAGAAAGTTCTAGTTAAGAGGGGAATTGGAAACACACTCTCATCCTCAGCATTTTCTACTCTTCAGCTCAGGGAGATTCCTGCTTCACATACTGGTGAAAAACCACATGCATCAGACACCAGCCTCATTCTTTATACTAGGTACAATGATGAGAAGAGCAGACTCCACTAAATGACTAAGCAGCTGAGAGTTCAGTACAACAGCACTCACAGCCTTCTGACATCTTTTTGCCATGATAATTCACACAAACTTCAAAACAATCTATTTCAGAATCACAGAAAATGTGGCAAATGGCATTCATTACATCCATCACATCTGAAGAAAAACACTGGGTTGCCTGAGTAAGCTCTCTGAGTACTCTTCAAAGCAGCCCTTTTAAATTAACTTATCTAATCACAAGGTGATAGGTCATGCTCATTCTCCCAATAAAAATACTGAAACTATTAATGCTTCTGTAACAACTAAATAGAAGGGACTTGTGGGAATCCACAAAGTGCATGTTGAGCAGGTATGAAAAATGGGCCCAGTTCTTTCTTGTACAGAAGAGTTGACCCTTAGCCTTCTCCATTCCAAGAAAATATTCTAAATATTTAGGCCAATATGCAAAAAATGAGGCCATTACTACCTTCCTCCTAGATTTTGCATGGGCCAGTCTGAGAGGGCCTACTGCACTGAACACTACAGATGGTGGAAGAGCAAAACTGCTAAGCCATTGGGTGACCTAGGAAAGCTGAAAGGGGCTTTGAGTTTTCAAACTTGCTTTTAACTCCTGATTCAGCATGGATTCTTGACATAGCAAATAAGAAAGTTTGCAACATTTGGTTCGTGGATTGACCAGCTCACAAATGGTTCACCAAACATTTACTTAAAAAAGGAAGAAATCTCCAAATATTTTGCCCCAACATTCACTAGGGGGTAAGAAACACACTTCTCATGAAAAGATATAAAGATGAGCAAGAGCAATGAAAAGCCAAGTGCAAAACCAATAACAGATCCAGACAAATGTGATGACAAGGACTGGGTTTAGCTAAAGGTTATTTGGCATAACAACTGAACAAACAGATTTAACAGTTTGATATTTTTGTTTTTCATTTCCCAGTGTCAAAGACCTTTTAGCACAGGGCAGCAATATACGGCTGTACAAAAAAGTGGTTGGCAGCTTCGGGAAACTGCTCTGTCCATGTAAATTTCCCTTGATCGGGTGCGACAAGGACACGTACTTGCCGACTGCAGCATTAACCCTCAGCTACGACAACAGTGACAAGGCACCCCGCACTCGAGGACCATGACTTTGCTGTTGCGTCGAGAAGGTGCACGGGAATGGGTTAAACCCAACTTCGTGGCCGGGACCGCGAGGCAGGAGGCTGCGAGGAGCCGGCGGAACACACAGGGAAAGCGAACGATGCTGTGGCCGCGGCCTGGCCGCTCCCGGGGCTGGGTGCGCCCCCGGCCGCCTCCCGCGGGCGGACCCTGAGGCCGCTACACCACAGGTGAGCGCAAGGGCGGCGGCTCATTCCCCGCACCTGCCTCACTCACCTCATCCTCCAGCAGCGTCGGCAGAGGCTCAAAGTCGTAGCAGTTCACCTCCTCCTCCTCATCGTCATAAAACACGTCCTCTGCAGTGCCAAGAGTCTCCATCCCGCCCGGCGAGGGAGCAGAGGCTTCACCTCCGCAGCCTCCCTGTGCGCTCGGAGCACGGCCCCCAGCCCCCGCCGCGGCTCATCCCCACACCCGCCTGCGGGCTGCCCCCGGCGGCGACCCCTGCGGCGCCGCCCGCCCGCTTTAACCCCCTNGGTGGGGTGGCGGTGGCGTGGCCCTGCGCCCCGAGGAGCGTGCCCGCCGCAGTGCGAGCTGCGGCCGCCGGGGCCCCGCCGGTCCCCTCTCGGCTGCGCTCTGCGGGCGATCGGAAGCGGCGGGAAGGGAGGGCTGGTGACGGGCGAGAAGGTGCCTGGTGCTCGAGGTGGGACCGGCGCTGTGCCGGGGCGCTGCTGCCGCCGGCGAGCGATCCCCGCCCTGCCTGCCCGAGCCCTCGGGCTCGCGTTACCGCCACCGGCTCTCCAAACCGCTGGATTTTCTGGATAAATCAGTGTTTAGAATTAAGACAGGTGGCCAAGTATTTGCACGCTCATGGTATAACTCCTGACGCAGTTCGAACCATAACAACCACAAACAAAACCAAGCCGGTGTCACTAACTTTACGTTCATTAGCCCCGGCCCATTTTTGCTATCCACAGGGCTTAGGGTGCCTCAAGTAACTTCATTAAGGCTCCCCTCGAAATCAAAGGTTCAAGATCAAGTATTCCTTCAAAACCACCACCCGCATAAGCCAGTTTTTAATTCAAGTAAACCCCACTGGAAAGCTCAGATTGTTTTGAATAAACAGACTGTAGCCTGGGAATGGGACTCGGCATTCTGTAATGGACAAATAACCCCTGAGCAGGTGTCTCCTGATTTAACTTTAAGCCACATCACAATCTTTTCTCTCCATTGTAAAAGCATGGTGGTTGGAGAGAATAGACTCCTTTCTCCTGTAATTAAATTTTAGCGCTACTGGAAAATAATGGTGCCAATTTCATTATTCTGTTTTCCTGTTTATCTATAATTCTATGTCAAAATGAAGTATGTTAATTAATTAATCTGTGCACAGTACATCAAACAAAGCAAGAGCTTTTTTTCGTATGTAGTATTCTATGGAAAAGATTAATACTCTATTAAAATACACATTAACAAACACTGTGAAGCAAACAAAGATACGTTGATTAACGGCCCCATAAAAGTCATCCTGCAGTTGTAAGATTTCTCCCAATTAAATGTTATTTGGATACATTCCACAGTCATGGCATGCTACTGAGAAAAAAGCCAAACCCAGACAGATTTCAGTCTTTCATATATATGCTGCCTTATTACTAACATTTTTAAACTAAATTGATATGAACAAAATATATACTTAGAGTTTGGTAACTCAGGCTTTTGTGAACAAGTGTTGAAGCCTGGTGAACAAGTGAGTGCCTGGTACTTCTGAAAAAAAAGGCCAACATGAATGCAAAAGGAGTGTTATTATATATTGTTTCTTAAACTGTATTTTACCAGTGTTTTTGACAAAATATTTTCTTCAGGCCGCACAATCTACCAAGAAGAACCCTGAATTCTGGACTTTTGTGGGCTGGACTCATAAGTGCATTATAAAAAAAAAAAAAAGAGAAAACAGGAAAAGTTTCTCTGGTGCCTAAATTAGGCCTAATATCTACACTCATCCATAAATATATCTTTGATGGCACTCCATTGCAATCACCACTTGAGCATTCACAAATATTTCTGAAAAAAATATTTAAGTTATACCTGTGGAAGCTGCACAGAAATTCACATGCTACTTTTGAAAGGATCAATATTTTTTGTTGACTAAGAGAAATTCCCTTGCTAGTAATCGAGTGATAGGGTATTTTCCTGTGAGGTCAGCAGGTTTGGTTTCAGACACCTACCCTGCATTATTTGGACATGCATTGTTTATTTATTGAACCTAGGCTTAGGGAGATTTTGTCAAAGTACCTGACTGACTGTATTCAAGTGATTCAAGATGCTTCAGACCTATCTCATGGTTGCTCTCGTTAACTTATTTGCTCTACTGAAGAACTATTTATATGAAGCGGAATATGTACAATGTGGAAGACAAAATGAAACAAACATAGCATTGCTCTGTAAACAAAAACTTGTAGTGGACGTAGCCTTATCACACATCCATGATGGGCAGGACAGGACAATCCTTGGAACTGACATGGTTTGGTATATTTGTTCCAGAAAAATTGCTATACTAAGCCTCTCCTCTCATCAATAATAGTGTTGTTTTGCTTTCCTCACAGTTGAGGCAACTGTCAGAAAAAGCATTGCAACTTTCTTGATATATTCACGTGGCAATTCTCAGGCTAGAATATTCATTCTTATTAACTTCTGCAATTAGTCACGGGAATTGTTGGAGGACCTGCAACACTGCACAGTTCAGCATTATAAAAAACCCCACATGTAGATGAACCTGTCAGTTTGTCTGCAGTCATATATTCCATTCTTTCTTGTCCACAATGTTGCTTAAGGAAGTGAAAGTTCCTAGGAAGTCTTTATTGGTAGGCATCTTCTGAAAGGTGTTTTGATGCATATGTCTGTGGAAATTTACTTTGGAGTCTGACGTTGACTGAACATGCAGGTGAATATTATATTAAACAGAGAAATATATAGAAGAAAAATCAGGTTCTCATAGGTGAGAGTTCTCAAAAGGAAGAAATAAAAACATTACTTTGCATTAATAACATTCTATAGCTGGAAAAGAAATAAGAAATTTTAGCATGGATTAAATGAATATACTGTGATTAAAATTCTTTTGTTAAAGGATATTTGGAACAGGTTTTACTATGAAAGTACCAGAGGTTTCATTTACCTGTGATCAGATTTTGAACATGAACTGAGATGTCTTAGGAACAATTGCACCAGGAATCACAATTATTAGAGATTTTGACTTCTTAATAGTAGATTAGCGATGGAGAGCTAAGCAAAGGTAAACTCCAGATATAGTGTAGATATTACACGAGAAAACTCTTGACCAAAAGTCATTAAATCAACATGGAGTTTCGTGGTTTAGACTGTATGATCACAGACAGTGCAGAGGGAATGGATCAAATACACCTGATTTCAGTCCTCCCACAGTTTCAGCATGCTCCCCTTAAACTGTATCTAATTTGTAGGAAATGCATTAGAGTAAGGACAGTGTGTAATTTTCTCATAAGGAGTGTTTGCAGTGAAGTAACAGACTTGATTTCTGTCTCTGACAGCAGCTGATAGCAGATGTCTAGAGATGAGTGCAGGAACATGGCAGGAACATCCTATGTTCTCAGACCCTCCAGAGCGTCACAGTTCAGATAGCCCCTAAGGCAGTGGTAGTGCCTACTGGTTCAAGAGACACTGGAATATTTTTCTTTAATGAATTTTTTCATTCACTTCTTGAGTCTGAATGGGTTTACTATCTACCATATCCTATTACAAAATTCCTCAGCTGACCCCCACATAAAGTAAATTCTTTGTTTCATTTGAGCACCCTAAATTCTTGTATTTAAAAAGGTGGTGAATATATTCTTTATTTGTCATCTTTCTAACATTTATGACACTGCAGAGTTTTCGTATTTCCCCTAGTTCCATCTTTTCAGGTTGAAAGGGCCTGGTCTAGTTGTTCATTTGCAGAATAGAAGCTATTCCATAACTTCGATAATGCTTTAGCACGTCACAGTATTTTTTCTAAATGTGTCATTATATAATTAAAAAATTGTGAAGAAGGAAGGAAGGAAGGAAGGAAGGAAGG
>VYZQ01024631.1:0-34786 GCA_013400655.1 Mystacornis crossleyi
CTCACCCGTCCCTGTTCTCCCCAGCATTTCTCTGCCCCCACACCCCCCACCTCAGGAAGGAAGAACTGGAGTGCTGGCTAGCTCAGAGCTGATTTGGACTGCTCTGCATTACTGAAATACTTATAACAGTTTTACCTTGAAAATGCCTCACAACAGAGTTCTCCACGACAAAGAAGCCCAAATTGGAAACTTTTACCAGTTCCAAGTGCAGCAGTGTTACAGAAATATGTGCACTTGCCACGAAATGAGCCCAAGGCTCCTGCTTGCTTTACAGCCAGGACTGATGAAATGAGAAGGATGGACAGAGCTAACAAACAGCCTGTGCCTTTCAGCAAGGCTGCTTCGTGCTTCTTTCTGTGATGATCAGCGTAATGACCAGAAAAATTAAATCAAGAAGTTTTTTTTTGCTTTTATCCAGATCATAATTTCTCATTAGAGTTGAACAGACTATTTGGGATACCTTGGGATAGCAGGAGAAAGGTACAGAGAAAGTTCCAGCCTTGCTGCAGATGTGTTCCTCTCTTTCCTTACACACTGTGCTGTCATAATTTCAGTTTTAAAAATAAACTGTAATTGCGTAGTTAGTTCCATTACATTTTTTTGTGAAAGAAACCTATTTCCAGATCTGGTTTTTCTGCTCCTCTGTTTGCGGCTGTGTTATCCAGAATTCAATTCCCATAAGATATTGATGTGCTGGATTTCCAAGCCTCAGTCACGCCAGATTTACTTTCCTTCACGTCAAACAGCGTGAAGGTTCAGGCTGGTAATTCTGCAGTGCTGAGAGGACAGGGGAATCAGGGACCAGTTTGTCAAGCTTCACTTGGAGAATATACCCAGACTACAGTGGGCCAGCCCAGCAGGGCCAGAGAGCAAGAGGGTTTTTTCCCCTCAAACTGGTGGAAACTATACTACAAAGGAGCAGTGTTTGGGCAGCTGTGATCCCGTGCCCGAGAATTTTTAGACCTTGCAAATTCTGTAACAAAATAAAATATCTTCAGGGAGGCCTAAGGACCCATCATCTTCATGACAAAGACCCCTGAGTCCAGGCAAGCCCACACTCACCTACACACCTTCAACCCACCTCAGAACAAGACAGCCGAGGTCAGAACCTCTCCGAGGTATTACAGAACACTGAAAGAAATTCAGAAGATTAAATACTCCCATGCACACCCAAGTATGTCCTACAGTGCAGTGTGGTTCTAGAGAACGTGCCCCACATGTGCTGCGTTACAGCTCACCCAGAGAACAGAGGAAGCATCTTCAAAAAGAAAGTTAACAGCAGGGCCCAAGTGATGGTTCTTTTTCCTTTGGTTTCCTTATTCTCCAAACAGGCTATTTTCAGTACCCACTAAAATGCAGAGTATAAATAGGGCAGTGCAATCCAGTAGCAGGAAAAAAACACCTTATTACATTTCTGACCTCATGAGGCAGCTATTTCAGTGTGCAAAATAGATCTAATAATCACATTATAAAGCTGAATAGTTGCTAAAATGTTAAATTTTAAGTCAAAGTAAACCTTTTAGGTGTTAACGAGGACATATCTGCAGTAACAGCAAAGAAAAACCACCCCAACCCCCCATACACTAGATCTTACCCGAAAAATAGCAGTGCAAATGTTTTTCTGTCATACCAGCCAACATATATAACTCATTGAAACAAGATGTTAAGTTAAACATGGTGGTAAAATTCAAGAGATGGGCATTCATACAATAACAAGCTCATCTGCAATTACAGTGCCAACACAAAATCATTCTACTGCACACCTCCCTTCTTGTAAACTAAATTTAAGCCTAAGTTTTACACCAGAAGTGATATCCTCTGAAGAGTCCCTCATACAAATGCTACTGGTAAATCACACCGTCTGGATTTCCCAGTTTTGCCAACTGTCACAATATTTGACTGATAACTCATACTTGCCTGCCATAAAGCACTCAACAACAAGGGAAAGGACTGTTGCGTTGTAGATTACATTTCATCCATAGCATTTCACACAGAAGTAGATAATTTGGGGGGATGTCTTTGATTGGTTTCATTGCACCTTTTTTTTTTTCACATTTGTCTTGGCTTCACTAGCAACTTGTTCTTCATGAGCCATCCTATTAAACCAAGAATTGCTGTTTCTTCTGATAATGAAGGATAATCTTTTATGAGAGGTTAACATATATTTAATGCTTAGAATTTGCTCAGTAATTTAGCTAACTCTACTACTGTAATTTATTTATCTACTGCTGCCCCGAGGCACTTGAAAGAATAAATAAGCATAAATAAGAACTTTGAAAACTTTCACCACAAAATATTGCACAAGAATTTCAGATCGATTTCCAAGTTTTCAAAGTGCCATTCCCACTGACTTCCCTCTCCCACGGATCCTTTGTACCTCTGTTTAGGATGAGCTGTTTCTTTGCTTTGCCTGCTGACGTTGGCACTGTCACCTGAGGGAGATGCCTTTGACATTTTGGGAGAGGAAAGAGTGTCTAAGTGACCACTTCGGACCTGAGCAGAGGCAATAAGCTGTGGGCAAGTTGCCCGACTTGAGCATGACGCACTTCACGATGGCTCTCAGAGGCTGAGTCTTCCTTGAGAAAAGACAAAGGACAGCAGTTGCTGGTAAGAGTGCTTCATTAGCTTTCCTTGGAGGATGCTTAGAGTGAATATTGATAATACCATTGTCATTGATAGTTCACTGAAGGAGAAGCATTTGTACAGAGCATCCAGCACCAACAGTGAGATCATGCATCAAATCAGACCTAATTACTGTCTGCAGTTTTGGAACAAAGAGCTGCATGACTCAGATGAGGAGAGAGAATTCCTCTCTTGCTACTTATTTCTCTCATAGGGAAGCACAGGGAAAGAGAGGAATAAAATGCATTAGGTTAATTCTGTAGAGAAATTCTTGTGTCATAAACACTCAGTTCAGCAAAGAGAAGTCCAGAAAAACAGGATTTGTATTCAGATACCCGAAGCATATGTTCAGTAGTCAAGGCAAGTCAAATATCAGCCCTCTCTGTGTGTAACAGGGAGGTTTAGAAAAGTTTTGGCTGGCAGGACCTCTGCAGGTCCTTTCCCACCTCTCCCACACCCCACCTGTGCACTCAGATCAGAGCATTTGAACTGAGGCCAGGATGGCAAGGGCCTCACCAAGCTTAGTTTTGGAATTCTGTCCCATTCCATCCTTGGATCTATTCAAAGCTGACTGGACACACTCCTGGACAAACTGTTCTGGCTGACCCTGCTTGGAGCAGGGGGATTAAACTATGTGGTTTCCAGAGGTGCCTTCCAACCTCAACCTCTTTCAGAGCCCACTGTGTTTCTGTGGTTCTTAGCCCACCCACGGGGGGCCTGCTCCCCTGGAGTCAGACCTGCAGCAGAAACACTTCTGTTCTATATGACTGATGTAGCCAATTTGAAATTAGTCTTAGAAGCCACAGGATGTACGACATAAAAACTAATCTTCAACAGGAAATGCTAATAAAGAAAAAAGATGAGAAGCAGGTAAGTTCATGCCTTTTGCAACTGAAAATTATCATAATATTCAGCATAAGGAAACAACTTTAGTAATGTTAGTTGGTTTTCATTGTATTTTGAAAAGCATTTGAAGATGAAACCATTTGAATAGAGAGGCAGAAAAGCAACGAACCTCAGTTTGTTACGAACAGGCATTATCTTCTCGTCATTAAAAGGAAAGAATATTGCCATAAAATTACCTTTTTTTATTATTTTCAAGGCTCTATACAGTTGGACATGACACTTCATAGAGGATGGAGATGAGGGACCAGTCCAGTCAGTCCTTGCTCTGTTATATGATAAATAAAATTGTAAGTAAAGAAGACAAAATACAGTGGATGGAGGGAAATAAGGACTAAAGTGATGAGATTATATAAGGCAACTCCTGTGTTAGCATTGGGCAAAAGCAAAGGGCAAACAGGGGAAAAACCTTGCTAACATACTCAGAATTAAGTAGTTAGTTCCAAATGAAGGAGAAGATAAGTGAAATGGAAAAGGGTCTTCCATCTACCAAGGGACCTGTGTTTAATACCAACCAAAGCAGTTTATATGTACCAAGAAGTCTCCAGATGGAAGTTATACTTTCTCTGCCAAGACAGTTCTCTAGGGCACCACTGGATGAGGTCTTCCCAAATAAACAGATGTGAAATTCTGCAAGAGGGGGGCAAAACAAAAAATTGAATTCCCCTAGTATTATCTTTGTAAGTTAACAAGATTTTTTAACTCCTCTCTTTTTTACTTTTTCTGGCACGACAAATACAACACAACACATTCATCCATCTCACAAAAAAGAGAAAAAAAAGAGTGCATTTCATATCAGATGCTTTGCGTCAAGGCTGCTAAGGCTCATAAATCAGCTGTCTTATTGCCCTGGTCATTTCAACCAGTGTCTGACCCTTTTGTTAACTCATGATTTATAACTGAAAGTTACTTTTTTTTTAATGCCAGATTTATAAACTTTACTGTGCTTGGTTTGATATAATATCCATTTTGTACACCAAGCTATAAGACAGTAAATTTATTGTCTATGAACTGTTACCTTGAAAAATTACATCAATGCAAAGTGGTTTCCATTTAGAATCAATGGGCAATAAATTCATTGGATTTTTTTTTGAAGGGGGGAGAGAACATGATGATATTTATGAGATCATGAGTGGCTATATAATGGGTGAAACTGGGAGCTGAGGCTACAGTCAGACAGGAGTTCTGAGTTACAGGGTTAGACAAAACGAAACATCCACCCCAGCCACGATGCAGAAACTGATACTCTGCTGTCTCATTATCGTCAGCTTCTCCTGTCCTCTCTCATCTCTCCCCATCATCAATGCCAGTGAGATGTCTTATCAACACTCAGGTAAGAGTCTTTTGATTTTTCTCGTTATAACGCAGAGGCTGGAGCAGTAAAACCAGAAAAGCAGCAGGTGTGCTTTCCGAGGGGCCTCAGTCTGTGCTGCTCAGCTGCAGGAAAAGCAGGAATGCCTTCAGGACACCAGCAGCACAAGGGACATATCAGTGGGCGCTGGTCTTGTACAATGGGGAGGTTGGGTGCCCTAAATTGTTACCCCTGCTGCTTTGAGATTCAGGAAACAAAAGTATGCATTGAGGAGGAAAAGGTATCTGAGCCTCACAGCACTGAACGTGAGCTGGTTTTCAGTGTCTGTCTGAGCATTCACAGCACTGGGAAACTCAAAGAAACTTGGCTGTATGGTCTCTCCTTTTCTACCCTTTGAAACGAGCTATTTTGTATTTAGAAAGGGGGAAGCCTATTGCAAACATCAAGAACAGGCAAGTCTGTCTCACACTCCTATGTATTGAGAACGCTATTTGTTTGTACTAATTCAGATTCCATTCAGCCCAGGGAGAGAATAAATCTTTGCTTGAGAAAGTGATGCTCAAAGTTTGAAACAGCTCAGCAAAAAGGCACAGCAGAACCTGGAAGGTTACTGTCATCAGACCTGACTGGTACTGGAAGACTTTCTGAAATGAGTTCTGCAAGAACAGGCAAACCAACCCAAAAGTTATTGTGTAAAGCTGACTATTAAAAAGTGGCTGTTCTTACCTGCCTTTCAACAGCTGTTGGGCTGGTTTATAGGTATCAGCAGTCCCCAGTCCGCTTTGAAAATCCTGGAGTCACTAAGCCAGCATCTTCTCAAGCCTTCCACTGTGTAATTTACATTTACAGGTACCCCTGGCTCAGTATGAGTAATATCTATCACATCATAGCTGGCTCTGACCATTATTGCATTAGTTTCAAGACACTGCTGCTTAAATCCTCCTTGCTAATATAAAGAGTCTAGGAGTGATAAGATAGAGAGGAACTCTCTTAAAGAGGCTTCGGTTCTGGGGTTTTTTTTAAATCTCAAAGCAAATTTACCTGCTAGCACTGCTCTGATTTAAAGAACAATCCACAGCCAGAGATCTGGATTGTCTCCACATAGCACTGGGAATTTTTTGTATTCTTATTCTGTGTCCTACAATGAAATCTCTGCTGTCCTTTGCAAATGTCCTTTTATGCAGTGAGTAAACTAATAACATGCATGTCCAAGGTCTTCAAGTTCTTGATCTTTGTGCAAGTTTTTGAAATGTTTTGCACAAGTTTTTTCAGTTTATTTTCTTACGTATCCATGTGAGGAGCTACACCCGTCCCTGCAGGTCAGAGACACTGGAAGTCCATAGGGTCACCTACAGGTGCCACTACAAATTTATATTCATCTACACAAATAGCATTTGATAATGACACCCTCTGGTTGCCCACAGTTTTGGATGTCTGGTATATATTAGCAAAGATGAAACTTACTGCTCAGATTACAAAAACCCAAGCTACTTGGAATAAAGCACTGCAAAGGGCTTCTGCTGGCTACCTGCCACGGGGCAAAGGCTAGCCACAAAATTCTCAATTCTCTATGCATAGACAAATTAATGCTATCAGCTACCAGCAAGCTGTTGTTTTGGAAAAAGTAGTAAAGTGTGTACTGGTACACACATTAAATGAGAGATGGCTGAAATGCACCAGGAATAAGTTGTAAGTTTTCCTACCTTTATTCCTGCCCTTCCACACCTTTTACTGCGCTTAGTAACTGGAAAACACAGCAGGTTAATAGGTTGTGAACAGGAAGTTTTGTCATTATTCATAGGAAAGCTGCAGCACAGGAATTAGTTGATAAAGAGATGAACTATCATAAAATTTTAAGAATTGTATACAAGTCTCAGCTGTGTACTGGAAGGACAAGGTTGAGTACTTCAAGTGACAGGAGGGGTTGCTGCTGGTCAAAAACTTTCTTAACAAAACATCTGCCAGAGAAATGAGAATCTGAGATTAACATCGGGAAGGTATCTTTTTTCAAAGCTTTGGAAGGAAAGAAACACAAAATCAACTATCCCCTATTATAATAGTTAAATATGGATGGATGATTGGTGCTTTCAAGAAAATCTTCAACAGGTGGGGCCAACAGATCTGATCAAAAATCACCTGAGACAGCCTGAAACAGGCATGCAAAGCAAAAGACTCACCCTGTGCCTGTTTCTGTCGTCTTCCTTTGGCAGCTGATGAAGATTCGAGGTTAAACCTGGAGAGGCTGGGCAGCCTGGGAAGCACCTCCCTGCTCCAGCTGCTGCCAGAGCTCCTGGGCACACTGCCTGAGGACAACAAAGCAGGTGAGGATTTACCACAGCAGTGGGAGGGGGCCCACGGTCTGCACCCCCAGCTTCCCCAGGTATCATAGCCCAGCTCCCAGGTATTTGCTGAAATACAACATTATGCATAGGTAACAAACAGCTGTCATTCAGTTAACTGGGACTTTGGGGAAGCCTGCTGAGCAGCCATGCCTGCAGCTCAACACTACCTGATAAAGTCTCCAAATGAGTTTTGCAAAACTTCCAGACAGCAAAACCAGAGCAAGGAGAAGATTGGCCTATGAGGAGCTGGCAGACAGAACACAATAGCAGTCTTACAAAATGTCAGTGTTTGCAGAAAGTGCAGAATCAATAGCAATGGATGGTTTGGGAAGCAATAGCTGTTACCCTTGAACATTCCAGTCCAAGACCTCTGTCAGCTATAGCCTTATGGCACATGAGAATTACTTGCCTAATTCATGTTTTCTAAATGGTAAAACATGTCATTGTGTCTCCCCTCTAACAGGGCTTATCCCCAGCAACTACAACCCAGGGGAAAATATCAAAGAGGTAAGTGACCATCTATCACTGAAACAAGGAAAAGAACACTCTACATTTTAAACTACATAGAATTGTTACTAAGACATCATTTCAGACCCCCAAACTTCATCAACTCCATAGACTAAAGTTGTATGCCACAGTGTTCTTGAAGCTTGACTTACTTAGCAGTTAGATAGGCAGGGGAGGGGGAAGAAAATGGAAAAGGAAAGGAAAAAAAGAGAGCAAGTAATCCAGACCATTTAATTCTAAACGCTCCACTTCCCCCCCAGCTTCATCAGCCCAGGCACCAGCATTCTCCCCCCACCCCGGCCCCAAGCTCCGGCTACACAGTATTATCAGATTTGTTATGAACCATTAGGTACGTGGAGAACATCATCCCCGTTCACTTCCTGCTGAATCAAATGTAAATGCAGGAGACAGAGACGAGTTTTAGTGCAACATTAAAGCAGAGGTCACGCTGGGCAGTCCCCTCCTTCCCCCAGTCAGAACACGGGGCTGGGCCATCAGGAAGGGTGGGGGCAGTGCAGAGTGTACTTTCCCACTGGGAACAAGAATCATCCACCAGTCACCTCTCTCATGCTGTTTGATTTCAGACTTTCTATGGGAATCATCCTCGAATTGCTTTGCTGGGACGCTTCTTGACCAAGGACAGGAAACAGTACAAGAAACGTGGGAATCTTTCTGAGTGTTTCTGGAAATATTGTGTGTAAACAGGAAACTCCCTGACTGGTTGCATAATTTATACAAATGTCTGAAAACATGTATATAGATTCGCTTGATTTAAAATGAGAATGAAGAAACATGAAGGCAGCACCTAACTTTAGACTCTATGCTACTTGGAAATGAATAAATTCTTGATGTTTTGCAATTATGTTGTGACCAATGTATTATTTTCTTAGAGCTCAGCACAACAGGAAGAAAGTAATGGAAGAAAGAGATAAATACACGACACAAAGAGAACTTGGGCAGGGGAAGCAAGATTCTGGTGGGGTTCTGTGAAAACTCCCAGAAGAGCTAAGTGTGTCTAAGTCCAGAGGCAAGGGGACTTTCTTTGTCACTTGACACAGATTGAGGTGCCAGGAAAAAAGGGTCAGTGTTTCATTCCCTGAAGATGTTGATCAGGGAACGGATGGCAGCTTAACAGTGCCCAGTCCCCTCCTGCCATCCCCAAGGCACCACAAAAACAACCAGCACACGTCAGGATCAAGCATCTGCTCCCACTACTGCTGGAGATGACTGTTCCTCTCGCTCCCTTGTAAAAAGACCCACTGATCTATTTCTCTGCTCTTTTCCCAGCCCCCAGCTACCCATGACAGCAGGGCTGCCTGTGCACAGCCCGGGCTTTAAGAACTGTGTATGATTATCATCAAGCACAGTACGGAAGGGACACGTGGTTGTCAAGACTGTACAGCCAGATTCGGACAGTCAGTGGAGGCAGGAATGACACCCTTGGAAAGATTCTGGGTCCGTGCCCTGCACTCCTGTCCTGCACACACAGGTGCAGGAGGGTGCTCCATGGACACAGATAATCTGAGCTAGCAGGGACAGCCACCTCCTGCTTGGACGCTCCAGTGCAGTGGGATTTGTTCCCCTGAGCTACCACTCGCTGATAATGTTGCTTATCTTGGCATGTAATGTAAACAAAGGAGAGGATGAAACAGCAGCTACGAAAGGCTTCTAGCCTGACTTCTTTGTATGCAGAGAACCACCAGGCTCTCTCAGGCCCGGGTACCTCCTGATAGTCACTGCAAGAAACTGAGCCCAGCAGTCAGGAGTGGTCTCTGGGGGATGCCATTTCTGGTAACGTGCAGAAACCGTCTGAGCTGGGATCCCCTGCTCGATACATATTTTGTATAAACCTCACACCAATCAGGGCTCACAGAAAGCTTGAAGTAAACACCTAGCAGTGAGACACAGGCTGCATCGATCTCAATAACACACATCATAAATCTCTGACTGTGCTGTTTAAACACAGCCTACAGGCCTAAAACAGCTCGTTCACTTCACATAAAGTGTAAGATAGGTGATGGCAGCTGTAACAGAGAAAAATGTCCTCAAAGAGCAGTGGGATGCACTGTGCAGCTATTTGAAAGCTGTTAAATGTTCATCCTTCTCTTACACAGTGGAGCAAGTCAGTGCCTCTCTGGAAATTACTCCTTTTCTGCTACCTCAGCAGCCAATAAAAACTTGTCAGAAAAGACTTCAAATTTATCTCAATGAATAACTAGCTAAGACAGACATTTAGCCAGGGAGAAGTGTAGCACCTAAAAAGACTGGGGAGGGGGGGGAATGTATTTTCAAAAATTGCAAGCATAAAGCTAAATAAATAAAACCAGAGTGAATGATAATAGGAAAAATATTAAAAGTAATTAAAAGTTCACTAGCCATCTACTTAAGAAAGTAAAGAAATGAAGAACTGTCAGGTGTTGAGAATGGGGTTGAGACAAGGTAATTGAGCTATAAATAGTGAAACTTTATCTTTTAAAACTGCAAAATACTTGCTAACATTTCTGGCATCTAAAGAAGCAATAGCCAATCAATTTATTGTTCCAGCTAGGTCAGCTCACAGCAGCAGGGCCTGAGAGGGAATTCTGCTAATTCCAATATACCAGAATTTCATCAGAGCCTGAAACTTTCTCAGTCACAGTCCTTGCCTCTGGTGAGGAAGGAGTTCACACTGTCTTTAGACATCACCAGTAGTTCTCAAACAGACAATGAGACCCTGTGGAGCACCCGTGCTTCATTCCTGAAGGACATTCCTGGCAGGTGCCAGATAAACTCAAGTCCAGGGCCCAGGAGCAGAGAGCCTGCCCAGTTCATGGCACAGGAGGGCAAAGGCTGCTCTCCCACCCTGCTGTGACCTGCAGCTCCTGCCAGCTTTCAGCTCAGAGCCTTCCCTCACTCCTGCAGGCCGCAGACAGGGCCGGAACGGTCACAGAGAGCTAACATAAACCTTCAAGGAGTCTGGAAGCCAGGCAGGTTTGCCTTTCCATCGGAAGTGCAGCTGGGGAAGTCAGCCAGCAGCATCCTGAGCCCACTGGAACCAGAGGGCAAACTGGAGCTCCAGCTGGGAGCCCAGCAGGCAGCCCCTGGCCAGAGCTGCAGAGCAGTGATGGACATCCTGGCAGGATCACGCTGCCGTGGAGCAAACTACGACACAAAATACAGGCCCAGTGCTTTTGAGAATAGGGTGATTAAAGCATCACGGGTCCAATACTTATTTCTCACCATCTGCCAAAAATACAGCAGTACATCACACAGCTCACCTCTGACATCCACACAAACGTGTCAGCTACAGGTTTCCAGCTGGGAGCCAGAACTTGGCAGGAGGATGAGTGCTACTGGTAAGGCAGAAACGTGGATAGGCTGACAGAGCCTAGATCTTGGAATAGAAACCTAGAACCATTCTGAACATCTTTCATTTCACAAACCTATTAATTTATCCTCATTTTTTTGGGATAGGTAATTTGGCTCACATTTTTTAGAATGCTTAAAATGACCAACTAACCCTTAAAAAAAAAATAAACCTTCAGCAATGATATATCCAGCGTTACTTTCAAGATGCCTGTATTTCAAGGAACTGCATCACTTACCTTACCAGAAGCACTTTCAGTTATGTACTCATCTAAGATTACTTCTTTTCCAATTTCAGTATGATGCTACTTTTGTTCTGTCCTTTGTACTCCCTGCAGTGATTTTGCCTTTCTCCTGCAGGCTTCTTTAAGCACTATCGATCTCATCTCTGTCAAATCCCTTAAAGCAGAAAAAGAGGAACAAATTGTTGCTCTGCAATTAGTTAAGAACTTTCTTGCTCTGAGACATGCTCATGAATTAAACCTATGATTTTTTTTCTGTAGAATTCAGAAAAAATCCTGTTTCCTCTAGAACAAAAATTTTCTAAAAAAGTCAGCAGAGACAGAAGCTTTGTCCTGCATGCTAAATCCCAGCTGTTTAGAAATCCATATATAATATTTCACGTACAAAAAGTGCTTGCCCTTGTGGGGTACAGTTTGAAAAGAAAGAACATATCCTGGAGTGAGCAAGGTGGAGTGTGACTGAAAAAACCAAACCACCCCCAAACCCCTCAACAAACCTTCATAAACAGCCTCTACATGGCCATTTGCACTGTACCCACCAGCCCATGGACACTGTACCCCAACCCATGTACAACGGAAAAAGGTACCGAGCATTCTGTTAAAAGTCTATTTTCTACACATTACCAAGAACAAAAGCAAACACACATTTGAAACAGTTCTTTGCAGCTTATTTTTGTTTTATTTATAAAATCAGATGCTCCTTTAAAGTGTACAGTTAAAATCACAACTGTAAATTCAACCACAGCTGAATATAATTTCAATAAAATATTCCTACCAACTGATGTAAAAATTCATTCAGTTGTGATTCAAAACTCAATTCAGCTGGAAGATAATCTTACCAATACATTACTCATTCAGCAAGTATTTACCACACTGTAAAAATACATGAGGGTCCCTTCTGTTCATAGCAATGCCATGAAAATATCTGCACAACAACTCGTCTTTTAAAAACATAATTCTACATTTATGAATACAACAAAAAAAATTGCCAGTGAAATCCTCCGAGGGTTTCCAAACTGCTGACACCCCCACGGGGGGTAGTAACTGCATCAGTGCTGTACTAGCATGTTTTCCCTCTGACCACCACATAAGTGACCTTCCAAGCAGCTCTGAACTGCCTGCAACACTTTGCCAGGCAAAACAAAAGCCACAGAAACAAAGCAGGTGCAAATCCGGCTGCAACACTTACTCATTGGCCTTTCTGACCAGAACTGCATCTCGGTGATCACTCCAGCACACCGCAAGGACTGAAAGATTAGTACAAGCTGAAGTAAAAACTGCCAGTTCCTGAAAACTTATGGGAACAAGGTCAAAGGCTTGATAAGGCATTTCATTGCAAGATGAAGTTGTGGCTCTAGCAGGGTAGAGTACCTTGGGAAAGTTGGGTTGTTTTCTTTTTATCCTAAGGGGATAAAACCTGCTGATTTTGCAGCCAAAACAGTTTGATTTTGGGGCAAATAATTGTCTTATCATCACACAGGGCACTGATTCATTTCTTCAATCCTCTTACATTATTTTCCCACACCAAAATTTTTTCCGTAACCCAGGACTTGTGTAGTCCCAGAAAAGGGATCCTGCACCTAAGATTTAGCCAGGATTACAAACTTGGAATTCAAACTCCTAGGCACAAGAATTTTCATTATATATGGCCAGAGGGTCTATCGTGTTCACAGCAATTCAAAAACTGTCTGGGCTTTCTGTTGCTCAGTGATTCTACTGGGCACAAATTCACAGCAACAGGGGGGACAAGAAGGGTTAACATCTCCAAACAAGAAACATGGGCAACATGATCAGGTTTCTACACAGAGAATCTCTGCCACTCGTAGCAAAGACAGCACAGGATACAGCAAGTGAAGATTCCCAAGTTTTACTCCTGAATTTGGAATGAACTGTGGCTACGCACCTTTGTGTTTCTGCCTCTTTTTATACAGCTGGGATAGTAACAGTCATCTCTTTGACATGTTCACGGACCTGTGCATGAAAAGCATTATTCAAGTGTTTGGTACATACTGCCATGCCCCTGAACTAAGTCTCACTGTTTTACAAAAGAGATGACATGTCTGCCTGCTAAGACATTCAAAATCAGCTCATTTTCATACTCGGGAAATAAACAACCACTTTCAAATAGGAAATAAAAATAATGTACATGAAAGAGTTGACTGCTATCTTAACTTTCCTTCTGGCTTAGGGTTCCAAACTATTTTGAATGAGGCAGCTGTCCTTACCTGAAATATTCAATTTAATCTATTTCACTAAGTCTCAAAATGCATTGAAGCAATCATTTTAATTTAAGCACAGCTAAATAGAATAGATTCTAGTGCATAAGTCAAATTTGACAGATAAGTTAATTAAGAAGCTTCCCAATCAAGAAAGAACCTATACATAAAATATCTTATTACATGTTTTAGAGCAAATATTTTAGGCAGTTTGGTTATAAAGCAGAATACCATATTTGGAAAATGCTGTAAAAAGAATAGGAAAGGTATAAGATATTGCCCACATCCTCCTATTTGAATATATAACCTGCTACATGTGAACACCTATCAAAGTCTCTTATTTTAAGAGGTGTTTGAAGTTTGAACACAAGCAGTACTGAGGATGTGTGGACCTCTGCTGATTTACAACACAAGAAAAAAACAAGTTCAAGCTGAAAAAACTGAAAGACAAAGAAACGCAGCTTAAGAATAAATAGAAACCAATAGGCATAAACAGAGCAGGCAAAAACACTGAAAAAAACCCAAACTCGTAAAAAGAATGCTGCCTGAGTCAAATTCGCCTTGAAAACTCAAAATTCTGTAAAAATAACTTTCCTTAAAATAAACTTTAACAAGAAAGATTGTCACTGGATTGACTTTTACAGGTAAAGAAACCTTTAGATAAATATAGTTTTCCTTCAATGATCTGCAGATCACGGTATTTTTAACTTAACAACTTGAAGCTTACTAGTAACTGAAACTAGAGAAATGAAAATATTTCACACAGCAGCAAAAGGATTACACAGAACAAAAGGGTAAATAATGTGTTACATTCTAAGACTCTTTGTTGAGAAAGCAAAGGTGATTAATAACAGCACAAGGAAAACCTGATTACATCCAGCTTTTGATAAACAGAGGGAAAATCAGACAAAATTTGCCAGATTTTAGCCGAGCATGTCCTGTTTGAAGAGCACTTTGAGACATTCATGAGAACAAGTCCTTTTACACACTGAAAGTGGTTACCATGTTCTGAACCACAAACTCGTTTTTCATCCATGGATTTCAACAGCCAGAGACTCCATTACAATGAAAGAGGTTAAATCTTGTGCAGGAAGTCAACAGTGCTAAGAAATAAAGAATATGTGGTTTGATGTTCAAGTTTGGCTCCACAACATGTGAGTTTTGAAAGCAGAAGAAATGAAATTAATTCTTTTTGGTTTTGGCATCACCACAACAAAAACAAATCGGAGAAACTGCTTAAATAATTTCCTATTTGTTATGTCTGCATTCAACTCCTCTAACCACTCCACAAAGAAAACATGATACAAACCCACCTGCCCAAGCACTATCAACATAAGATAAAAGATTGCATGTAACTACTTTAATTGGTAACTACTTGCCTTGATAGAGAAAATTTTCCATGGGTTTGTTCATAAAAAGCAGAGCCTGTGGATTGATACTTTTGGGTTGGTTGGGGTTTTTTGAATTGCTAATTTCATCTCTGATGTATTTGCAAACCAGTTATCCTCATTTAATTTATATCTCTGTCTTGATAAACACAGCTTTAAAATCAAAAGCTGTAAAACAACTTGACTCCAAAACACACCTCACAAAAAAGAGGGAAAAGATTGGCTTCTTTTCACTTCAGTTTACTTCTTTTCGATGGGCACAAGCTGGCAAAAGGCATTTGATGCAGAATAACCTGGCCAGTTTCAGCTGCTCTCTAAAAAGCCTATTGGATTCTCAAACCAGCTACAGCAACTTCAGAGCCTCAGACTATTTGGATCTTTAGTTTAGACCTTTAAATATTGAACAAAAATGAAGAGTACTCTACTGTAGCTTGGCTTCAATACATCCACCTTACTTGGAGAGTAAACACGCTCTGATCAGTAGGTTCATCGCCATAGGTCCTTAAACACCGCATCTTTTCAGAGTCACTTGGAACCTCCAAAAGAACAAACACCCAAACCAAAAAAATCTTTGTATTTTGCTCATCATTGAGCAGTTAAAGGTTACGAACATAACCCATTCTGTGTCAGGTCTGTGAGGTCAGACAGTGAAACAGTCTCCCACTGAAAGATTGTCTTCAGAGTCATGCCAGGAGCGGAGGGGCAACGGAGGAAGATTGAGTTTGGGGTGTGACTGCTCGTGTTGGTAAGAGATGGCCAGGGAGAGTCACTGCTGGTACGGAGCAAAGCCCGAGGGAAGAGGGTGGGGACTGCCCCCAGCACTGCACTGACAGGCGCTGCTCTCCTCAGCGCCGCGGCACTGCGGGCGCCTCTCCCTTGTTCTCCACGCTGTCGTCAGCCACTGCAGCCTCACAGCTGGCTTCCCTGCTGTCACACGTAACACAGCCCTTTGAAAAGGAGCAAGAAACAGTAATTTCAATTCTTCTTTTATTTCAAAGGGTCAAATTCTATGGAATGGTACATTACAATCTCTCGAAACCTCTCACCAGTGGGGTGAGATCTCTCTAACAGCAGAGATTATACAGGTATCTTGCAGATACTTGCACCTACCACTTACCTTGTCCCAGAGATTAATTTGGTTAGTGGAACATACAGTTCTACCTTGGAGATAAAAAGGCCCTCGACTTTCTTGAATTTGAACACCTTATCATTCAGCTTTTTAAGCAAGCTCCTTCCTTATTGAAGATTTGGACTGCAGCAAGGACACTGATCAACATAAACAGCTGAAATGCCTGAGTGCATTGACAGACCAGATTTTTCTTGTTCTTGAGAAACGGTACAGTATTGAAATAAAGTATCCAAATAGAAGTCCTGTATTTCTTGCTACTGTCAGAAATCTGGTTGTATTTGCAAAATCACCATCTGCACTGGAAACATGACTTTCTGCTTAGGAACAGTTCCAGGACCTTAGATAGAAAATAGTGATATTTACATAGCAATACATTTCCTAACATTTGAGATTATAAACATTTTTCCTAACATTTGAGATTATAAACATTCAACAGAATTTTCTACAAGATCATTGGACATAATTTTGCTATCTGTATCAAACACAGTGTTCCTAAACACAGCAGGACATGTGATTTTGACCAGTGAGGTATGAGGAAAACAAAGACTGATTTTCTGGTCTTGTTCCATAGCCAAGGCCATAGATGTCTTAGTTTTGTTTCTCTAAGAATAAATACCACATCTCAGAATGCCACATTTGACAACCCTAGCCCAGCACGCAGTGCTAAAACAGACATGAGATTTTTCTGCTGCACTAGTACATGAACACAACCTTAAAATTTTCTGTACAACTCAACACTGAAGCTCTAGGTCTTTGTTGGGCTGGATCTGTCTTGCTGTTTCTCCACAGCACCTGGGAGCATTTTAAACTGATTAGGACATTCTCTAACACACATTAATACAAATCAGAAGCAGTTTAGCAGAGTGCCCAAGAGTTACACCAGCTAAAATAATCAAGTATAAGACTGAATGAATGAATACACCCACAAAAAACTAGCTGGTTTTGTGTTTCTTACAATACAACTGACTCTCCTCTGTGACTGAGCATTTTTCAGCTTCCTGAACACACTTGCTCCAATTTTTACTGATATCCCAGCATTATATGCTATTCAATTATACCAACAGTTTTATAACAAAAGAGCAAAAGACTGAATACCAACAGAAAAACACAGCTCTAGATGCCTTACATGAGGTCATGACACTATTCCCATTCATCCAACACTGTGACTGAAGGAACTTTGCTACTGGTGGTTGCTATACAGGATTTGCATATATTGAAAAAAGAAAAAAAAAAATGGCAAGACCTGTGTGTTGGCATTTCTCATCTGGGTAGCATCCTCAAGCTCATTTCCTGCTTATACTGACATCCCCAACCCGGCACTGTAAGACGGCCCGGGCTGGCCAAGGCAGGGGTGACCTGCAGAGTCCTTGCCCACTGCTCACCTGGGTGCTGATTTGCAGGGGCACGGTCTGGGTCCGGATCCACGTGTGCACCTCTGCAAGCTCCTTCTTCTGCCCGTCTGTAAACCAAGGCTGCTGCTTTTGCATGACCGCCAGCTTCTCCAGATCCTGCTTTAGAACTTCCTCTTTGATTCTGCAGGGAAGAGACACCTGTGAGCACAGCTGTACTACACCAAGCAAGGCAGGCACTGACACTGTGCGGGTCCCTTCACCACAGTCTATGGCTGAAGCCCAGACAGCATCAGCTGTTGAAAGGGAACTGCACTTTGTACCTTATTTGCTTTGTGAGGCTGCTTTCAACACTGCACTAACAGTCCGGGGTTTGTTTGCTGCTGGCTTTCTTGGGAGTTTTTGGTTGTTTGGTATGGGGGGTTTTCTTTTGTTTTGTCTTATGGCTTTATATAGTGCTTTTTTTAATGCGGAATCCAATTACAAATGATACGTAAGCTAATTGCAACCAACTCGCAAATAACCTGGAGTTTTACCCCCTTATGCATTCAAAGTACAGGACAATAACCACTGCCATTAATACTTCTGCAAAAGAAGTTACACGTTACCTTATTTTAACTGGTGGGGGGAATGGGAAAAAAATGGACAGAAGTAAGTAAATAACCAGGCCTAAACTGCACCAAAATAATCTAATACACCTTCTTGAAGTTTCACTGGTATGTGTGCTGTTTCCACAGTCTCACTTTAAGCCTATCATTCCACGCACAATTCCAAACTATATGTCAGAAACTGTTGATGTTTTCCAACCTGTTTGGCATTTGGTAATTCATTAGAACTTGCTCAGGTGTGTGATCCATCATCACCCAGGCTGACTCATGTTTCGATTTATAAGCTGTCCCTTTTTCTTCTGCTTCCTGATTCTTCTCTTCTTTGGAAGCTTCAGAAGAATAATTACTGGCAAAATACTTGCTGCTTTTCCCACTACCTGCTGAGAATGACCATGGAAGGAAAAACAAAAACAAAAACAAATGCCTGGAAAATCCCAGTAATTCAGCACAAAAAGTACAACACCACAAGTGTATTCTTGCAAGTTACTTCTGTAATACAAACACAGGTACTCCCAGATGATTGCTCTAGCAATTACTACCTATTGAGAATTCGAAGATAAAGTGCATTCTCTTAAGTTATTCAAGATGTCCAACGCTCTATTCACTCCTCTCAGAATTAATTGGCTCAACTTCTGTTTCTGAGGTTCTGCTCTATGTAGATTTACCTTTAGTCAAGTAAGAGCTAAAGCAGTATCTAATGCAGAGAAAAGTGATAATGAGAAAAATGAAAGAGTGACTTCTAGGCTAAAGGATTAGCTTCTTAGACACACATTTCCAGCTACAGTGACTGAAAAAAACTTGGCTTCAAACACTGAAAGCTGGTGAAAAGTAAAGGCCATGGATCTTCTTACATGGATTTCCCCAATCCCAACACAGTATCTTGCTATTTATTATGTTAGCAAGCCATCTAGCACCAAATACCTAAATCTCAGACTTCCCTACCTGTGCCATGACCAGAAGTTTCGTTGAAGCTAGAGCCTACAGAACCAGATAAAGCTGATCCACTGCCTGATGCTGCTGAACCTGAACCCAACTGTGAGTCCTCGTACAACGAGCGGTCAGGAAATTCAAGAGCAGCACTGTTACCACTATCTTCTGGATCATTATCCTGGAGACAAAAAGCAGATCCAAAACATCCACAGAAGTTACATTTAAGTATGCAAAAGGAAATTCATGCAGTTATTGAATTTGTCACACGTTGACCAAGTTCTCATATCAATTCAACAGGTTTGGAGTTTCTAGCTCTGAAAATGAGTGGCGGTTTAGAACTCAGGGTAATACTCTGCATGGGTGAAAATCAACAAGCATCTGAACTCTAATTTACTGGTTTCTGCTGTAGATCCTTCCCCACTTTGTCAGGATATTGTACTGTTGCATAAAGTTAACACTTTCTGCTGACAAGAGAGAAGGACTCGGTTCCCTTCACATCCTGTTAGATGGCCTGAAGCAGCCATACACATCAAGCAAAGGTGCACTACAGGGAAAATGAGAGAGTCTTCCCCTGATTCACTATGTGAAGCAACGGCTTCAGCAGCTCCAGGTACACCAGCTCCCCTTTCAGGACCCTACCCTGCAGTTTCAGCTGATCCAGCCTTTCCAGCCCAATCTGGATTCAGGAGGCAACATTTTTTTCCTTGCCTGCAGAGCTCAGATTCCTGCCTCAGTTTACCGCGGAAGTTGGAGAGGCCTTTTCTATGCCCATGTATGGAAACCGACCCACACGGATCCCTGTTCTTCTTTCATTAGCTGCATCCCTGGGAGACAGAGGGAGTAATTAGAAGAGTATCTTCCCTTTGTTTTGGTTCTCCACAGAGACTGTGGGACTGGGTGAAAAAGGATGCAAATTGTGCAGCACTAACCAAGTTCCACATGCATAAAAGCCCCAAACCCCAAATTCTAGCTGACAGTTCCATTAAAGAGGCTGCTGCCAAAATGCTGAGCAGAAGCAGCTTGTGGCAGCCTAGACCAGATCTCACATTTCTGTCATTTACTAAGTGCCAACACTGTACTGGTACAAGTTCCCACAAGCGTAAGTATAAACTGCTTTCTCCACCTCCTGTGCTATTTGTGACCTGCAGCCTACATAGCACAGCCAACAGAAAAAGCAGCTAACAAAATCTGTGTCCCTGACACACAGATCATCACCACTGCTTTTGGTGACAGAACACTCTGAAAAGCAGTTTCTCATGAAAAATCTTTTTTACTTACACATTTATCTTCTGCATGTGGCTTAACATCAGCACCAACGGAAAGCTCCATAGGTTTTGGCAGCTCTTCTTGAAGCAAATTCAGCTGAAGTGGGGAGCTGCTCCGTGAGCTGCTCAGCAGCAGGGCCTGGTCACACTGGCCCTCTTGCTGGTCCTCCACAGATGAGTGAGGAGAGGCTGGAAAGGGCTGATCCACAGAGTGTGGTGCTACTGGTGATGGAGCACAAGGAGGGGGGGCTGGAGGTAGTGTGGTGCATGGATATGAAGAGGGGGGGTAAACACACTGAGGGCTAGGGAGAAAGACATGTTGAGGCATCTGAGCATACATGGGGAAACCCTGAAAAAATACAGCCATAAATGTGCCTATGTTTGGGGGATAAAAGGCTGGGTATGACTGTGTTCCACAGCACAGTTGTGATGAGGACATGGACTGAGGTTGTAATGAGCGAAGGGCAAGCTGCTCTCCTCCAGAAGAGACTGGAAAAGCAGACACTGGATCTGAATAGACAGGAAATCCCACAGAAGGATGGACACTACGACTGGAGGAGCTCAGATAGGACACTTCTGAGGGAGAGAATAACTGTTTCTGATTTGTTCTCTTCTCACATGGAAGACTATTTCTATTTTTACTAGAAGAGTGGCTATCTGAGCATTGTCTCTGAGGTTTCTGGCGCTTGAACTTTCCATGTTTTCCTTTTTTACAGCTAGCTGGGCTCATCTGCTTTGAAGGGGAATCGCCTAAAGAGGAAGAAAAATAAACATATTCACTGAAATGACAGACCTAGGGAAAAAAAAGAGAAAAAAGAGAAAAACACCTAGATAAATGAGCATGGCTTATTCAGAGAGCTGACTTTCTTCTGGATAATGCTTCCATAAACCAGTGATGGATTTGCTGACATAGCTACAGTATTTTCCTTCATGTCATCAATTTTCTTATCGATCGCTTTGGCTTATCCCAATCACATCTTCTACATTCTTTCAAGTGGAGGCAACAAACTACCTGGGATTTGCAGGGTTTATTGCAATAACTATCTGCTTTGTGAAAAGTGTAAGATAGCAAGATCCAAGATGGAGCGGGCCTTCCGTGTGGGCAATGCTGCTGTCAAATCTTGGCAATCCAAAGGAAGCGTTCTGTTCGCAGCCATAATAAGACACTCTTTAAATTATACAGAGGAGAACCAGACTCCATGGCTAGGTTGGTCTTTGTAAATCATCTAACGAGTCTTTATTTCTCAAAGCTGCTGCCTACCTTGGCCACAGGAATGTCTGTTGTTACTTCTGTTTCCTTGCTGAAGGTAAGTCCTAAATGGAGAGAGCAGGACTCTCTGCCGGAACTTGTCGACATAGTTCTGCTCCTCCTTTTGAGTGTGGGCTGACAGCGTCTCTTTTGTTAGCCCAACTGGCTTTAAGTCCTCAGGCAGCACTGCAAGACTCTGAGCATTCACAGGAGGCAGCTCAATTTGTTCACTTCCAATGGCAGCATCCTCCATTGTAGTCACTTCTTTGAAGAGGGAAGAAAATAAAATCACTCTTTGCTCTGCCCTTCTGGTGTCAACTCCCACAACACTCAGAGCGTTACACAGAAAACAACCTCATCTGAGCTACTGAGCAGAGGCATGGGGAGAAAACACCCTTTACACTCAAATATAATCACACCAACATCAACTGAGCAAATTACTTTGCATGGTCTGGAGAACTTCAAATTCACTTTGAAGTTAGAGGCATTTCTTTCTTCAGATTTTCTTAGTGCAATAGCAGATACATACTCATTTTTTTGCTTCTTTCTGCATTAAAATGACATTGGCTCAACAGTAATTTTTATTTAAATCCTCAATGGCTAGAAGCACACTGTTGTGTTTGAAGTATATGCAATGAAGTTCAAGGGGAAAGGAAACAGTGCAGTCTGTTAAAACTATTCTACTAAAATACTCTCAAAACTTCCAGGCTCAAATTTTTCTTCACAGCACCCTAAGAAGTACCTTAATATTTCAGAATTCACATTCATTGAGGATGTATCTTAAATGGACAAAACTTCCTCACCGTGTACTTCAGGCTGGAAACATTGTGTAAATTTAAATATCAGTGTTTTGTGAGTGTGAACAGTACCTGATTCGGGGTGTGGGACATGCACTATAGTGCTGCTGTAGCTGCACTGGCTGGTGACAGACATGACACTTGGAGCCTTGTTGGACAGGGTCAGGTCTGCCAGAGGAGCTCCCACCATGCCTGCAGTTGTCTGGTCTTTCAGCGTCTCTTCCAGACCAGCAGATATTGGCGTGTGGGACTCAACTGCTGACAGCATAGCAGTATCTATTGGCAAATGACAAAGTTTCTACATGGAATTCCACTCCAAGCACTATGCTCCCGATTCACCAAGACTCACTGGTTCAGAAATAACCAGCAACTATGCAGACTATTAAATAAGACGGTCTTATATACTAAAAAAAAACCATTTACATGCCAGTGCAATGTCAGCACATACTAAAGATGGCATAAAATGAGTGAGCAACAGAAGGTTCATTTAACAACAATAAACAAGAGTTCTTTTGATGCATTCTACATTCAAAGACTTAATATTTTAGTTTACATTTAGTTGGGAGATCTAGGCAAGTTAAGCAAATATTTGCTAAATATTTCCCAAAATACTGTTAGCAACACAACAGTTTAAAAAGCAGACAAACCTTGGAACACACAACAGGGACATATTAAAAAAAACCCAAATCAGTTTGTGGTTCTAATATGATTGTCAGTACACTCTGTGTTACCTTCCAATGCCCTGACTTCCTGCTGACTTTGCTGGACTTGTTTGTCATCTTCTGAAGATGACGATGATGTATTTGCAGAAGATTTACATTTCCTTTTCAATGCTGGAATACTGCAGCTCTCTAGATATCTGAAATGAAAGCATATCACAGGAAGCTCTCTCTACTTTGGGTTTTTTTTTTCTCCATTTGGAGATACAAACATTTGAACAATCCAAAGGAGATCCAGAGGTTGTTAACTAGTATTTTAAATTCACTGCAGGAAGTTCTGGATACGTATCTGCTTTCCAAGGAGTATTTTAAATAAAATCTATCACTCTTTGAGGGAAAAAAAAAGAAAAAAGAAAAAGATTACATTATCCACTGGGTTAAAAAATACTAACATTTTATAAATTATATCAACTTTCTCTTTTATATCGATGTTCTCAATATTGAGTGTGTAATGAGAAGACACAGACATATTATGACAATCAAAATTACTTAAATTCTTACTGCACCAACAACGAATGTCAACAAATAGTTACAAACAGCATCTTAGGTCCTAAACTTTTCAGTACTTGCAATTCGGTTTCGGCAAGCCACCCTAATGCTCAGAGAGGCAGAAAAATTTGGGATTGTTTGTAAAGTTATCTCACAACTCAAATCCCAGACAGCTTAAGGCCAGTGCAAACAGCTTGGATATTTACTTTCCACCAATTAAGCTTAAACTTGTATCACTAAAATTGTTTCATAGTTTATTACCTGATGATACTATCAACACAATTGATCTGCTGATAGGAAGGAAGATGCGGAGTCTTCTTTGGATCATCATAAAATGTGTTGCCTGGTTCTTCTGCGCTATCACCTCTCAGTGTCTGAAGAAAACAGGAAGCAGTATGCCTCTTCCCTGGAACAGAGGAAACCTCTAAAGATTCCTCTCAAGGGCATCTGAACACTACCCTCGCACAGATCTATACACACACACAGATAAATACACACTGGAAACCATATACTGATACAAAAACATATGGCTTATGACAGCATAGCTCTCATTATGAAGTTATTCTGCATTTTCATCTCAATTTAAAACATTTATATGTTTTGAGGCAAGGGAAGGAGAAGGGGAAAGTATGCCTCAAACCCCTCCCCTTAAACATACATTCCAAAAACCAAGCAAGCACAAAGAAAACAGTATATAAACCCCCCTACATTTAAATTGTAAATAAAGCTGCAATTAATATTACTCTTCTTTCAATTTACACATCACGGAATCCAACCTATTCTTTCACAGTAATTCACAGCTTTGTATACCACGGATACACTGGCCAGAGTCCTATCAGTATGGACAGTACAGTCCTCTAGGACAACACCAGCAGTTAACTTTAATAGAGAGTACCACAGTGCAAAATGTTTTAAATCAGATTCCTATGATATTTGAGGGAGCACCCAGGTTTCTCCATGTATTTGTGCTACAAACTGTAAATACTGTGCACTAGTATAATATGAAGCACTCAGTAATTAAGCCCCTATTTCAGTGTGAAGTGGGGCCACATTGTCCAGCCCATGATCGCTTCTAAGAGTTCACCTAAAGTAACCAAGGGGAGCTTCCACACTGCGTGCTACAAGCACATGTGCATTTCCACAAGAAAACGTTAAAATATAAAAAAGGACAAGCCTGTTAACCCAGGAAGAGACAGATATGTTCCTCCATATTTCAAGGAGGAGTTAAAAAGTTATTGCAGCTGCTGAGATTATTTTTAGGGGTGAGTTAGAGGGGCAGGACTTGCTTATTTGGGTTTTAAACAAAACAAACCTCTTCCCATGTCTAAGCCATGCTAAAAAATGCTATCTGAAGTTCTTCAGCATAACACCAGGTAGCCAAACTCATGCCTACAGATCTACAGGAGTTCATAATTACCTTAAGGATCATAACTACATTAACTTACCTCCCAGCACTTCTGAGCTCACAGCCTGTTCATTTGCATTCTGTGGTTTGCTCCTTGATGCAATGTACAGCTGCTGCCCCAGGTTCTTTATTCGGTTGACATCTGCACAAACTTGTTGCAATGTCATCTTGAGACACAAAAAACATGAAGTGGAAATAAAATGACTACAGAAGTGGAAATAAAATGACTACAAAGAGGCCATAGGAGCTGACTTGGGTTCTTGCATTCTTTTCATTGAAAGGGAGTAGACTATCAGCCTAAGCCTGGTATCTATTGGTATTTGTAACCTTAATTAATCCAATTATCATGGTTAATATAAGTAAGTTAACTATGATAAAGCTCAAACAGCCTCAGCATTTGAATGTTTTAATACCCATGCCAAGCCTTGAGAGTGGGAATAAGCCGATGACTTACCCAGGAGCCTCACAAAGAAATTAGGTAATTGCAATGCTCGTTTTAGGACAGCACTGCTTCCACTCTCTTCTATAGCAGTCAGCAAAATTAAGAGCAAAACCCAAAAGCCAGCACTCTCTAACTGACCAATTTAGCCTGAAAATGGCTTTATTCTTCCCACTTCAGTAAAATTCATGATGAGAAGTACATATGTATGCAGTAAACATTTTCATTTTTACAGGTGTGTTTTCACTACTCTGCAGGCAGTGACACATTTACAGACTTACTGGTTCCTGTATTTCCTCTGCACAGTTCCCATTGGAGTCACTTGAAGATGCTATGCTGATATAGTGCTCATAAGAGCCACTGCTTCCGAGGCTTCCATAACCACTGGAAACATTGCTGTGAACTGGCTGTATGAGAGGAAAAAAAAAATTTAAAAAATCATCCTCTGAGAGAAAAANAAGATGCTATGCTGATATAGTGCTCATAAGAGCCACTGCTTCCGAGGCTTCCATAACCACTGGAAACATTGCTGTGAACTGGCTGTATGAGAGGAAAAAAAAAATTTTTAAAAATCATCCTCTGAGAGAAAAAAATGAAGGAAACAACGTACTTTGCAATGCAGAACTTCAAGTAAACAAAGAAAATCATGTGAAAAGTCAGTGTTTGTCTGGGCTCTACCACTTGTTTACGAAGAGTTCTCTGCCATGCTTCAAACTGTTTCAAGATGCCAATTTACATTTCAACATAAAGACTGGGCAAAAATGTCAAACTTTTTTTTTTGCAATGAGGTGGGCCTGTGTCCATGTAGAACTTTCCTTTCAGACTTTTAAAAGATCATTCTCAAAATAGCCCCCTAATCAGACTCAAGTTTCTTTAGCCTCTCATTCAGAAGGCCAGCCTGCGTTCTGAAATTCTTTTGTCTTCTTTACCTGCAGAAGCAGTTTGTAAATTTGTCCTTGTAATTCTCTTATCTCTTTCTCCACACTGCTCATTTCTTTACTTCTTGGGGCAAAGACATCTTCATTCAGAGGGCTTCTGGAGAGAGCCAACAATATTTCACTATTCATTGTCATTTGATGAAGAAAAGATAGCTATAAACAGTTAGAATAGATTCTTAACTTTTTAATTTTATTATTTCATTTTGACTGTTCTGCTGAGTCAACACAAAGGAATGTCATCTGTCCCAGCAGCTGCTCTGCTGGGGGAGTGGGGCAGTGCTGTGAGAGCAGGGAAGCTCCAGGGAAGTCAATGCACCAGCTGAGACACCAGTTAAAGCTGACAAGCATTTACCCCTCTGTCTCCCTCACTCAGAAGACAGACTAATACCCCATAAAATCTTGTATAAAAGATCACTTTGAAAAGTCAGAAGGCCATCCCCAAAAGCCATTTCCAGGTAAGAAGGCAGTCAGTCACATTTTCAAATTTCTTGAAAACTAAGGAGAAACATCTGGAAAAATTAACTTGTAGGTTCAATACTAACTGCATTTTAAAAAGACATTGCCTTGGTAAATAGTCAAATGCTGTATCAAGTAAATATGCCAAAAGAAAACATGCCAGAAGGTCAATTAGTTGGGTTTCTCTGGTGAGCCAACCACAAATGAATTTTAGGTAATTGTTTGTTAAAGTGATCTAATTTTATGCTGCTTTTTAGCTTTTACTCATCTAAAACTGGTACTTTGATTTAGACATGTCCATTGTCACAGTATTTGGACATCAACTACATGCAAAAACCTGTTAAAATAAAAAGCTGGCTATGCCTTTTACTTCCAAATAATACTTATTTTCACACTTAATAAACAAGACTAATGCTGTTTTGAAGGAATGGGCTGAAGACAGATGCTAGGCAGGTGTCACATGTGCAAGAGCACATTATGTCTCTAGTTAAGTACTTAGATGAGTAATTAATGAAAAACACTTTAATTCATCAATTCCACAACCAACTTACGTCCGGACTTTGTGTCGGCCAATGATGAACACAACTTTCCTGCTCCAAGGATTCACAAAACTGGACCAGCTGGTGTCCAGTATGACATAATCCCCATTTTGAGTACAAAATCTAATAGGTAAATGTTCAAAAGGGGGTTGGCCAGCAAATTTCAGTACTGAAAGAAAAACACAATCAAGAAACAAGGTTTAGCTTACATTATGACACAGTTGTGCAAGCACAAACACTAATGACTGGGGTTCTTAGAACTTTGGGATTGAATTTGCTTTGATCTCAAATTGACTGCATTAATTAATTAGCTAATTTTTGTCTAGACTGCAGATCAGTCACATGTCAAGCAATATGATAAGGAAAGAATCATAAAACCAACAGAAAGTCCTCCAAAAGCAGCTCTTACTTTTCCGGTGAATAGTGATCATCAAAGGACGATCTTCTGGATGCAAATACATCAGTATGGATGTTCCAATTAAATCCTGAGGTAAGTAACCCAACAAAGGCACTGCTCTGAAACCCAAACACATTATCACAGGTTATAATATAGTTTTGACTACTTACATCCTTAACCCTTTGCTGGTCAGTGAAGTGCCCAGGCATTATCTACAGTGAAATGAACTACAGCTACAGAACATTTCCCATCTCATAATCCTGCACTGTAATATTGACACATAAATGCCATCACAAACACTCTTCTGTGCCTGGAGATTTAACAGATATTCACATTTGCAGACAGTTTTGTGCTTGTCTATGCGCCAAGAGTAAAAAAAAAAAAAGAAATCTGAAGACAGAAGGTCATAGGCAAAATGTCAGTAATTATGCTCATTTTCCACTACTGGTGCTGCCACAGCTCCCCATTGCCTTGGGTAAGGAAAACTGACAGCAGTTCTGTTTACCACGTGTTTGAAACCAACAAAGGAGACTGCGTCTGTGGAGTGTAGGATGTTTTCCATGAGTGGACTAACACAAAACCGTTTTGTTTAAATAAATATTGCCAATTGCACAGTTCAGCTACTTTACTTGGGTCTCCATCTGTATCACCAAGGGATTTTTTCTCCCTCTCCATACATACCTCACAGGTTTCAGGAACTCAAATCTCTTACCTGTCATCTATGTCCAGAAAAACACATCCAGGGGTGTGAGTGGTGGTGAATATTCTTTTATCCATAGGAATTCGAGGAGCTAACAGAAACAAAATGTGCACTAAGACACAAAACTTGGGCATTACTTTAGCACATGATATTTACTGGCTCCTGAACTTTAAAATCATTCAGTGCTTTCTGATCAATAACTCATAGAAACATTACAGAGTTTTAGCTACTACAGACTTCTCTCAACAGTAAAAATAAGGAGTAGAGGTCAGATGCTCTGGGGGCTGGCAAGGGCAGCACAGATGTTCTGGATTCGCACGCACGCACACACAAGCTGCAACTTACACAGGTGAGACTACCCAAGCACAGGTTCTAAACAGAGGAAGAAGATTTCCATACACTGCATTTTTCTACTGGTTTGGGTGGTTTTTTTTCACTGGAGCCTCCTGACTTGCCTTCATATCCAGAGTGGATTTTTTCAGCCAGAGCTAGGCAGCAGGACTCTGCATCCACACGGACAGAAGTACACACGTGGACCAAGTACGGGGTGATTCGGAACGGGTAACAACGAGCTTCTTGTTCTTGATCTTTGCCAGCCCTGAGGAAAAGCAAAAGGGATTAACACCCTGGATTCACGACTCACGTACTGTGTGCCAGGGCAGAGAGCCCTGCCCAGGGAAGTTATGCTGAGCACACAAACCCAAATAACCAGGTCCTACGCACACTCTCCCTTGAGATCCAAGGTCAACACACTCAGCAGCACTGATCTCCCTCCTGTTAAAGCCAAGTAGGTGTTTTGTCTCCAACACTTACATTCAGAGGCTGTCTAGAAATATTCTCACTCTAATGGTTAAATACTACCTTCTAATTCTCAGTCCAAGCACATTCACAAGAACAACTCATTTGGTTTTGTGCTCTCCTTCAACATAAACAGTTCTTTTTCTGCTTGTTGCTTACTCTGTACCATTTTAGGGGGAAAAAAAATCTGTCTCCCTCAAGTTTAGTTTCACAGACCTACGTAAGTAAGACTCCTCCAGGCTTGGTTCACTGTTGTTGTTTTTTGATTGTCCTCCCTAAGAATTTGTCTTCCTAGAATGTCTGAACAGTAGCAGCACACAACATTCTCGATGAGATCTTAGCCAAGCCTTTGCAATAGCTGCAATAACAATTGGCACTTTCTATTGCAAGTGCTTTTGCACCTGTTATAATTTCAGTATCTTACTCAGCTCTTACAGAAAGAATTGAGATAAATTTTTGGGGACTATCACCTACACTAAAAGCTACTTTCTTATTTCCACACTTAGTTTCGTAAAATGTTTCTAGAGAGAAGCAAGTGTCATAAAAACTACTTCTGACACTTCTGCCTTTGGGAAAACAAAAGATACAAATGGAAATTGGATATAGCTGAAGTCTAACTCACAAAAAAAACATGTTCTTACTTAAGCCTGGAACGTGTGCTTGTGAAAAAATATTTTTACTCATAAAGCCAACATAATCAAAAGATCTGTTACATAAAGGAAGTAGAGACTGATGTTGTACAAAAACATGGAGAAAAACTGCTGCAAAATGTTTATGTATCCAACAAACAGTTCCCCCAACCTAACACTGCTATCTGTCCTGGTATATTTATTTCAGGTGCCCTTACACAATTCAAGAGACAAAGGTGATTTAAGAGCTCAGGTTTTTGAAATACATATGAATGAGTGAATCAACGACCAACTGAAAGACGGATTAAAGTGTCGTATCTGCTCAGAAGCAAAGAGTTCTTACTGAAATCAAGAGATCACCTGAGTCTGGAACAGAACTGCACTGAAGGCCAATCTCAATGTTTTTTTCCTCTTTTAGCTCTAAGATTAGCCAGGTACTAAGCAACAAACAGCACCCATAGGAGCAGCAAGTCAGGCTTCACCCTGGAACTCAGGTGAGCTGAATTTCTGTTAAGGCTTCTGTCCCAAACTCTCAAGCAATCTTAATCTCAAGCAAAACACTTTGCCTCCACTCTTAAACAGTAAAAGGGGGAGCAGCAATTTTTCACATTCTCCTGCATGACAGTACTGAAGGAAACCCATAGATCCAAGAGAAAAATGTATCAGTAGTTTTCCTTCTGTCCCCATTCAAGTTTATGCATCACTCTGGGAAAGATGTTCAAAATGTCCTACTGGATGCCAGTACTAAACACAGGAAGCCCATTCTGTGATGGAGTTTCATGAGCTCACACTGGTCAGCTCTAACAAGAGAACAGTTTCTGCCTAGTACTGTACCCCTTGTCAGCCTTCACGAAGATAAAACTATAATAATGCACTTACCTGATCCTGCAGAAAAAGGATTTCACCTGGGCATATTCATATGGAGAAGCTAATGAGATAAACACATTGAAAGTATCAGTTAATATCCTTAAAAAGGTCACACCTATCAGAACTACGTTAAACTCTGCATTCTCCAGACTTTCTGAGCAAGACTGAAGTCACACAACCTACTCTGTATTAGCTACTGAATTGTCTGTTCAGCAGACTGCTCCCACCTCAAATATTATCTCTCCTCTCTAGCCCACTCACTCTTAGAGAAATGGTTGACCTGGAACTAAATTCAGAGGAAATGCATATGACTTAAAACAAAACAAAAAAACAACAAACCACACCAAAAAAAAGCCCCCAAGAAAACCAAAAAAGAAAGAAAACAAACCAACCAACCAACAAACACACCAAAAACCCCCCAACTTTCTCCAGTGCATCACTGTGCAACGGAGAGGCGATTTTTCCTCGCTTTATGAGCCAAGTACCAAAACCATATATGTACAAGAAAACCACAACTCCACTGGGGTGCCACTGCTCTGCTGGGTAGGCACATCACTGGCATCCAAGTTGTGGAATCCCTGGCATTCAAAACCTCCAGATGTCTCACATCCTTTGACACCAAGGACTTTGGACTTCTCAGAACTGATGTCAGAACAGCCCCATGTCAAGGTGGGAAAAAGACACAAACTTGGCCTGCAAGCAATGTTTGAACTGCTCACAAATAACACAGGACTCAAAAGTCTCAGTTCAGACACATCCAGCTCTAAATAGAAAATAGCTTAAAACTTGGACTATGTTCACAGCAGGCAGCAAGTGGACCATAAAGACAAAGCACCTAAGCAACCATAAGGTGTAGACTAAACAATTTTAAACTCACAATGAGACTTATTTTCTTCTCAAAAAGCAGCAGTATTTGGAATGAGTAAGCTAGTACACAAAACAATGAAGTATCTGCTTTTTATTTTCCCCAAGTAAGAGTTAAGCCTTTATGACACTAGCTAGGACTGGTCCCACAGCCAACTCCAGTTTTCAAAGTGGAAAGGAACAAACGATGCTGATGCACATTGCTAGCATAAGCATTTAAAACTAACTACTACTCTGTCCTCATTCTGCAAAGACAGAAAGACACACAACATTTAAGAGCATTGCCAAGTCCCACCTGTTTGACTTTCCATGTTCCAAAGGGGCAAGTGAGACTGGTCGGTGTGTGTGTAGAACACACTCACATCCTGAGGGACAAGCAACTCCACAAACCGGGAAGAGTCCAACACTTTCTTCTTACAGTTCAGAATAGATGCTGCCTGCTCAGAAATATGCACTATGCGTCCCGACAGCAAGGAAAACACAGCCACAAACGTGTCCTGGAAAACAAACATTAAAGGCAATCTTCGCTTCAAACAGCATAGTGATAACGTAAGGATAAAAAGCAAAACACCCCCAAAACAACCCAACCAACCCCAAACCACCACACACCTCAGGCTGAAGTTCAAAAATGTGTTAGGTCGTGTGTGCTCTACTACGCTCTCCAGTACTACAGCAGTGTACTCAAAACTTACAAATGCTAGTAACACTGCATTAGGCTTTTCAAAATAGATTAACGCTTGCCTTCGCTCAGAATGAATGGTTATCACTCCACACACTCCTCCACAAATTTCAGAGAATTCATCACAGCTCTACACACAAAAGCATTCTGAGAGCTTTCCAATATTTTTTGTATTTTTTCAAGCATTTGCAATATTTCTGATATGGCAACCAACAGTACTGAATTTCAAGAAACACTCTTTTCTTCAAAGCAGAGCCAGAAAGCATGACATACATTGCAAAACCAGAAAAAAAATTAAATGCAGAGTACAAATAGAAACCAAAAGTCCCTCACAACTATGGATCTGATTGGTTTTAAAAACTTTCTGCTGTCTCAAGAGATTACTCTGCTGTAAATGAATTTTCAAAGAGCTATTTGCTGCTTCTGGAAAAAAAAAAAAGAAAAAAGAAAAATGCATATTTCTTCACTCACTATCCTTGGATAATCTGACACAGCACAGATAGAATAGTCTTGATTTATTTTTAAAATCTTGACAGTCTGTCTGGCTAGAACTTAAAGGCCTTTCAATTTTACTTGTTCTATTTCCACAAAACAATGCTGGGAGACTAAATTTAGTGAAATTGAATGAACTCCTTGATTGTGCCTGAATTCTTACACTGTTTTTTGGAGTGTGTTCAGATGCAACTGCCACCAGCTCTTCTATGCTGTATGTCACCACATCTGTCTGAAACACTCTTCGGTCATTCAGAGCCTGGAAAAAGTCATTGTTTGCTAATTGAAAAAAAAAAAAACAAAACAGAAAAAGCAAAACAAACACAAGGAAGTCAGTAAGGAGACTACTTTGAAAGTATTTCTTACAGCCCTTGTACTTTTGTCATCTTTTTGGTGAAGTCCAAGGTGAGATGAGGAAAGTCTGTGTAGTGACAAAGGGAAAAGGAACACTGATTATACTGCTGGAGTAACCTCATTTTGTTACAGAAAACAAGCATGAGGAAGTAGTACCATTTTAGCTACTTAGTTCTGTCAGAAAACACAAACTATCCAATAATTTTGCAGAGTGGGATGGGAACATTGTTTCCTCAATATAGATAGAAAGTTACTATTAGACACCTCTTAGCTATGGGACTGAAGAAAAGAGAAGCAGTAGCGGGGTATCTCAACGGAAAAGATAATATGATTGTTTACCAAAAAAATGGCAACAAAACCATAGTGCTTCAGAAAGTCAACTCTTTTCAGGATAACTGGAATGCATTCTTTTAATGCTACTTGTGGCCAGACACATTTATTGAAACCATGCTGCTGTTCTTCCAGATTTTCTCCAAACGTACCTTGGACCTGCTGGACACATTGCAAGGCATAGTTAAGAGCACTGATGGTACTGGGCTTGTTGGAACTCCTTTTCTCTTCAGGCAAACACCTTTTCATTTCTTGGATCATCATCATCATATCTCTGTGGGACTGGCTCCAATTCAGCTGCTCACTGTAGAACACAGGTTAAACTTTACCAGAGAATTCTGGTACAGGAGATTTTTTTTCTACCAGCCAATTAAAATTATTTCTAAATTAACATCTTATGGGAATGGCTGCAGAGTCACACAATATCCAGAAACGTCCTAATGCTCATTCACTAAATTTCCTCTTGTATCTTTCTCACTTTGCAGTTGAAGCTTTTCTCCTCTACCTTCCTCCTTCCCAACTCCAATGTCATGGATGGTGAAGTCACATCAAAATCACTCTGCTTCCTAAGATGCTTAGCAACTAAAAATAAGCTGATGTTCACTCCAGATTTTCTAAATATCACTGGTATTAAAATCATTAATAAATGCTGATTCTTGATCTCCCTAAGTTTTTCTAGCCTTGAAGGCTGCACCTGGTTATAAGCATCTCAATGAACCATGATGTCCTCAAAATACACCTGATGCAAAGATTTCATTCCTCATGCCTTCAGAGCCATCATCATACTTTTTCAGCTGTTGACTTCAACAGCTGAAGAACTGTTAACAGATAAAATCTCCCTCTCCGTACATTTGCTTATTTCACTGACTAAAAAATAAGCAGTCAATATCCTCAAACCACAATATCTCAATCCTACACAGGAGATATGAACACCATTTTTTAGTAACTTTTGTCCATTTGACATTGTTATTAGTATTGTACTCTTACTCTATGAACCATTACATAAGTGTAAGTATTGCGTGGTAACTTTACATGCCTGTTCAACACTACATACATTATAAATCTTGAGCTTTTTTTTAAACTAAAAAATAAATTACTGAATTTCTGAACTTTCACGAAAAACGTTGTTTCAGTAATTTCTGCTCTGGTACTGCTAAACAGTCTTTAGCTGAAGTACACATCTAAGCTACCCAAGGGTCGCTGACGTGTGCGGCTCAGCCGATCTCAGAATGAGGCACAGCTTATCGGAGCCGCGAGCAGCTCCACCCCGGCCTCACCTGCACACGCCGCGGCCCGTGACCCCCCGGGCTCCCGCAGTGACAGGGCCCGAGCGGCGCTCCGAGTCCCCGCTCCCCGCCCGGCCCCGCGACCGCCCCCGCCGAGCACATCCCGCGCGCCGCCCAGGTACCTGTTGGCTTTGCCGGCGGTCGAGCCGCCGCTGGACTCGGGGCTGTGCAGCTCGGTCCCGCCCGGCCCGGAGCTCCCCG